>NW_004624780.1:12457917-12481653 GCF_000247695.1 Heterocephalus glaber | reverse complement strand
GGTAAATTTATTACATTTTCAATTTCACTCATTGTAATTGGGGTGTTTAGAATTTGTATATCTTCTTCATTTAACTTTGGCAATTCATATGTATCTAAGAATCTGTCCATTTCTTCTGTGTTTTCCATTTTATTAGAGTACAGGTTCTCGAAGTAGGTATTGATGATCTTCTGGATTTCTGCTGGTTCTCTTGTGACTTCCCCTTTTTCATTCTTAATTGCATGGATTTGAGTCTTTTCTTTCCTTTTTTTATAAGGTTGGCTAAAGGTTTATCGATTTTATTTATTCTTTCAAAAAACCAACTCTTTGATTCATTAATTTTTTGTATGGTTCTCTTAGTCGAGTGTTCCAAGTTTTAGAAGAATATATTATCCTGTTATTGCTAGATGGGATATTATATAAATACCACCTAGATTAAGTAGATTAGTGATTGATAATTCAGGTCACCTATGTCCTTGCTGATTTACTCTCTGCTTAATTTACAAATTACTAAGTTAAGGCTGCTGAAGTCTCTAACTGTAATGGTATATTTATCTATTCACCCTTTAGTTCTATGGTTTTTGCATTTTATATTTAGGTCATGTATTTCAATGTTCTGTTTTCAGTGCACACATATGCATGATTGTTATGTATTCCTGGAGAACTGACTTTTTATTGACCTTTTTTTTTTTTTTTATTACAGGGATTGAACACGGAACCTTGAGCTTGCGAGGCAGGCACCAGAACCACCAAGCTAAATCCCCAGCCACAGAACTGACTTTTTAATAATTACAGTGTCCCTTTTTGTTACTAATTATTTTCTTTGTTTTGAAGTCTACATTGTCTGACTTTAATTCAACTACTTCCGCTGTCTATTGATTCATGTTAGCATGGTGTATCCTTCTCCATTCCTTTATTTTGAACCTATCTGAGTCTTTAAATGCCAAGTGTAGACAATATAGTGTCTTGACTTTTTTTCCTTCTCTGATGACCAATGTCTTTTAATTGGTGCATTTAGACCAGTCACACTTAAAATATTTATTGTTATATTTGAATTATGGTAGCATGTTTATAACTATTTTCTATTTGTTGCATTTATTCATTGTTTTTTCTTTCCTCTTTTTCCATCTTCTTTTGTTAGTTGAGGCATTTTATATGAGTGTATTTTAACTTTTTGCTTAGTGTGTAAATTATACAAAATTTATATACTAATTTTATAAAATTAGTAGTTGCTCTAGATTTAAAGTAATTCAGGCCTTCTTTTATACAACACTTTGCTACTTCATGTGCACCATGGTTGACTTATAGCAAAGTATTCTGTTTTGCCCTCCTGTCCCTTATGACCTAGCTGTAATTCATTTCATCATAATTATTTACCATAAATAGCCAATGCATCGCTACTATGACTAATTTGAATAGTCATGTATTAGTTCAGTTAAGAATAAGAAAAAGTATTTTGCTTTAACTCTATTACTTCCCCTGTTTTATTGTGGTATATCTGTTTTTGTCCTGTATCTTTTTTTCTCTGCCTGAACTTCTTTCACAATCTTGAAGGTTATATCTGCTGGTGGTGAATAAACTCAGCTTTTAATCTTTACTTCTCTCTCAGTTTTAAAATATAATTTTCCTGGGTATATACTTCTATATTGGTGGATTTTTTTTCTTTCAACACTTAAAATATTTCACTTCATTCTTCTCTTATTTGCATGTTTTCTGGTAATTCCACTGTATATCTTATTTTCGTTCTTCTGTAGATAAGGTGTTTTCTCCCCTCTAACTCATTTCAAGGTGTTCTCTTTAGTTTCTGGTTTCTTTAGCGTGAATATGACATGTCTAGGTGTTTGATTTTTCTTTGAAGGATGGAATTTTTTTCTTTGAATTGATCTATTGCTCAACTTCTCCATCTGTCCATTCCTGCTTCTTTCATTCTTTTCTACAAGTGTTGATTCTAGGAATACTCTCTAATAATCATGTTGTTTGCTGATTTGATTCTTAGACTATAATTTCCAGAGAACCCAATCTACATGAGATCCTGATACATTTCACAAGATCTTGAATTTCAAGCCTCATGCTAATAGATCATGAGCTTTATTGGAGGATATTGTGAGGGTTGAATATATTTCTGCATATGTAGTAGAAAGAATAAATGATTGTGACTATGAGCCATATTGTAGAAGATTGTCAGTATGGCCCCAGCTCATCACTGCTCCTCACATTTATTCCCTGCAGCATCTTACTTAGCAATATTCGTTTCTCATACATGCTTAGCTGTATGACTTGCTTTGTCTCAGGATGAGGCAGAAGTTGCACTCTGCCAATAAGAACATAAGATTTAGAATGTCTTACATATTTCCTTCTATGCCATTTTGTTTCTATACTTTAGCCTACTTGGAACTGAGATATATGTAGAGTGAAGCCAACTCATCAAAATCATTTAAGCTCAGATTAGCACAAATCAACTGGAAGTCAGTATATGCAGATATGTGAGCAGACTTGACAGATGTACCAAATGAGTTGCATGCTATTACAGTGTGTTTGGAGCTGGTTGTCATGCAGTATTATTATGATAATAGCTAACTGGTACTAGAGAAGTCAAGAAAACCACATTGTGCAGATGCATATTTAGATTATAAAGCTATCAGGTTATGCAGATGAGTACTATGAAAATTACAATATTGGTGAAGTTTGAGGAGAAGGAGATGGTTGTTCATGGAACAGGACATATAAAGATCTGCTCAAGTGGCTTCCAAAGCTCTATTTCTTGACCTAATTGGTGATGGTAAGGGTGGTCTGCTCATAATAAATCATTAAGCTACAATTTCTTTAAAATTATGAATTGACAAATTATTGTAAATATTTATAAAGTGCAAAGTGATGTTATAATTTATAAATACAGTGCAGAATAATTAAATCAAGTTAATTTACATACCTGTCACTTCAAATACATATCATTTTCTTTTTTTGTTTTTTTTTGGTACTGGGAATTGAACTCGAGACCTTGTGTTTGTGAGGCAGGAAGTGGAACCACTGAGCTAAATCCTCAGCCCAAATACATATCTTTTTGATAATGAGAACATTTGAAATTTTTTGTTTAGCAATTTTGAAATGTACAATACACCATTAATTACTATATTCACCATGCTGGACAATATATCTTAAAAACAAAGCCAAACAAAACAAAACAAAATCCTTATTCCATCTGTCTAACTGAGACTTTGTACCTTTTGACCTTCATTATTACCAACCCTCAGCCTCCAGTAACTGTCATTCTATTCCTTTTTTCTGTTAATTTGATTGTTTTATATTCCACATGATTGAGAACGTATGGTATTTATCTTTTTTAACCTGGCTTATTTCCCTTAGTATAATATTATTTCACTTAGTATAATATTTTCCAATGTCATGACATAGTTTCTTTTTTAAGGCTAAATAGTCTTCCATGGTTTATACATATACCATATTTTTTCCCCAATCATCTGTTGAATCCATGGCTGGTTGATTCCATAACTTGAATGTTATGGATTGTGCTGGAGTGAACATGGATTGCAGATCTTTTTAAATATTTTCAGATATTTTCAAATATTTTAGGTAAACACCCAGAAGTGAGAATGCTGGATCATATGGTAATTCTATTTTCAGTGTTTTGAGGAACTCCTTTAGAGTTCTCCATATTATCTGTATTTATTTACACTCCCAACCACAATGTACACATCCTCCACAGTATTTCCATATCCTTTCTAACATTTATCTTCTGTCTTCTTGGTAAAAGCCACTCTATACAGGTGTGAGATGGTGTATTATGTCATTTTGATATACATTTGCTAATGATTAATGATGTTGAGAATTTAAAAAATATATTTGCTGGCCATTTATATGACTTTTTTGAGAAGTATGTATTCAAATATCTTGCCCATTTTGATTAGATTATTTCATTTATTTCTATAGAGTTATTTGATTTTTCTAATATTTTGGATATTAACCCCTTATCAAACGTATGGATTGCAAGTGTTTAATTCAAACCCACAGCTTGTCTCCTTTACCTTACAGAAAGTTTTTCTTGTAATTCTGTTTATCTATTTCTGCTTTTTTTTTTTTTTTTTGATGCCTGTATACCTGGGGACAACCTAAAATATCACTGGTAAATCAATTCAGATATTTTACCCCTATACTTTCTTCTAGTAGTTTTATGGCTTCAAGTTTTAGGTTTAAGTCTTTAATCCATTTCATAGTTAATTTTTGTACATGGTATAAGGATCTAATTTTAGTCTTCTGCTTATGTGTATTTAGTTTACTCAATACCAGTGCTATTTATTGAACAGACTGTCCTTTGCCTGTTGCGCACTTTGGGCATTTTAAAGACTGACTGTACATGCATGAGTTTGTTATGTGGCTCTGTGTTCTGTTCCATTGGTCAATGTGCCTATTTTTATGCTCATACCATGCTATTTTAGTTAGTCTTTGTAGTATAGTTGGAAATCAAGTACTGTAGTGTGATGACGCCAGCTTTTTCTTTTTGCTTGTGATTGCTTTGACTAGTCAGGTTTCTTTGTGGTTTTATATGAATTTTAGTGCTGCTTTTTCTATTTCCAAGAAAAATGACACGGGATTTTGACAGGGATTGTATTGAATTTGTAGATCACTTTGAGCACCTTTTTATTTTTTTTTTCAAATTTTACTTTTTATTAGCACATGTTTGCAGTACATAATGATGAAATCTTAACATAGCATATCTTTCCTTTGTGTATATATGTGTCTCTTCTTCAATTTCTTTCATTCATGTTTTATAGTTTTTAGAGTATAGATCTTTCACTTTCTTGATTATATTTATTCCTAAATAGTTACTCTTTTTTGTAGCTATTTGGAATTTGGATTGTTCTTTGGACTTCTTTTTTTTGAAAGTTTATTAAAAGCTATCTATTTTAAAAATGAAGATTTTTCTCTAGTTATTTTATTTTACAATTAAAAAGGTTAAAATAATTTCAAAAATTATATAATCTAAACCCTTCATAGTGAGTAAAATAGCCTAGAGAAGCTAAGAGGAACATGTAGCTATTTAGCACTATGATTAACCTAGTCTGGATTTAGATTTAAATGATGAGAAACAAATAATAAATGAGAAAAATAATATTCAAATAATTATATTCTCAAAGAGAAGAACACAGTTGATGGAGATTTGGCAAGTTAACATTTCCCATACTCACCAAGAAGGTAGGTGTATGTGGTCCATTTAAGAAGATTCTGCATTAATACACATGAACCTAGTAAATTTTCCATTGTGTGTAGGCCTTCAAGACATAGATTCCATCAATGACCCTCTCTTTTAGCCTCAAATGATGGGTTCAGAAACTTCTTTTTTCACTTTATACACACTTGGCTCATGTAATAAAAAATCTTATAATAAGCTGTAAGTTCTACCAGAACACATGGACTTTATTTGTCAAGTGCAAATTGTACACTACATAGTTGGTCTTCTCACTGGTGTTTTCAAGTCTGTTTATTGAATACCTCAAATATATCTCTTTGACAAATATCAGAAGCTACTACACACAATTGTAAAACCATTTGTTTCTGTTCTTTAAGATTCTTCCTTGGGGGAATCACATATTTAAAAAAATTTCCCCCACCTTTCATTCGCTTATCATGTATTTCCATAGCTTGTTAGAATTCAGGTCATATGAAAATCAAGCAGTAGCATTCACTGAAGTTGTTTGTTTTCTTGAGGATTCTTTCATGTACAAATTCAGAAAGTTCTGCTGTTTTTTTCACAAACGGCCACTGATTGAGGCTAAAGACAGACAGAATGGACTCTTACAGTCTACCCACCTGTTCCAATTACCCTATATTTTTTCTTTTTCTAGGGTAGGATTGCACTACATTGCCCAGGCTGGTCTCAAACTCCTGGACTCAAGCAGTCCTCCCGCCTTAACCTCTTGAATAGCTGGGACTACAGGTGTCTGCCACTATGCCCAGCTGCAGTTGCCTCATCTTAAAATTAAGAAAATAGTTGGTACCCAAAGTGGACTCATTCAAACTTCTTAGGGGCCCAACCAGATCTAGAGAAACTTCCTATGGTAATCCAGTCCTCTTTTCAATTTACCAGGCTGGCTTTCATTTACTCTGAGAGAGAAGATTAATTCATCCTCTGTATTTTCATTAAAATGGAATCCTACTAAAAATAGTGATATCTCCAGAAGTTCTCTTAGGAGCGGCTTAACAGAGGTAATAAGGTTGGACAACAGGGCAAGGAAGATGGCGTAGGTATTTGTATGGAAGTTACATTTGCATAACAAGATAGGATTTTTACTTAGATTTTTCAGGGATCTGAGGTATAACTAAAATCTCTACAAAACACTTCTTACCTTTCCCACCAATTAAGGATAGTTTTTTTTTTTTTTGCAATCTGTTTTAGAAAATGTTTACATTTTATTAATATTTGTAATGATTGCACAGACCATGTGTAAAAATTCCAAACATTTTAAAATCTTATTTTAGCCAGTTTGCATCAGGTCCCTTAAAATAAGTATATTTCATCAGAAATAATGTTGGGTATATTTACCTTACTGTCTCTATGGTTGTGTTTCCCAATCCTGTCATATATATTCTTTTTTAGTAGTAAAAAAGAGATGATGGCTCTTAAGTAGGCAGTTTGGGGAAAGAAAAATATCTAAATACTGCTCTTTAGGGAAAAGCTGATAATAATACCAAAGTATTAAAAAAAAAACCCAAGTAACTATGTATATACCTGTTTTAAATCGACATCTCTCTCCAATCTGTGGAAAAGATAGAAATTCAATGTGTATTCTCAGTAAAGCACATAAAAGAACAAGTCTTCAATTTAAAGAATCTAATAGCCTGAGAGCCCCTTGAGAATGCAGATTAATGGAGGTTACTTAGAGTATTGCAGAACATAGGAAATCCAGCTAGTGAATGTGTAACACTTGGAACCAAAAAGCTAAAATGCTATCTCATGAGGTAAAAGCAAACAAAGAAAAATGTCCACAGATGTAATAAAATACTGATGATGTAAGTTTTCTGTTGTGTTTTTGGCTTTGCAGATGCACTATGTGTGTGTGTGTGTGTGTGTGTGTGTGTGTGTGTATGTATGTTGATAAGAGGTAGATTATGGAGAAATCTATGTCAATTATCACTGTTTAATAATTTCCATATTCCCTTATGATCCTCCTACCTGTAACCATCAAAATACCAAGCTGGCTACTACCTGTGGAAAGTTATTCCTGACTATAGTTATTTTCCTTTTTAGCATTGAAGTTGAACTTTTTGATCTTGAACTTGGAGTTAAAATATTATCAAAGCAATTGCAATTTTACCAGGTAAACTTCAGTTCACACCCTCTCAGAGGGTCAGGATTATTCATGTAGCCTCCATTTAGATGGCAAGGAATCTGAGGTTCTGGAAAGATGATGAGGTGCCCCATTATCCAGCAGTAAGTGGACTTAAGTAAGGAAGTGGAGTATGATCAATTGAGCCCTCTCTGACAGTCTCACAAAACTCAATTCTTTTTTTTTTTGGTACCGGGGATCAAACTCAGGAGCTTGCACTTGCAAGGCAGGCAGTGGAATCACTGAGCTAAATCCCTGGCCCAAAACTCGATTCTTTTAACCTCACCATGGATATTGACTTAGGAGTACCCAAGATAAAATTTCTCTTTGTAATATTTGTTGTTTGTTTTGGTGAATGTTTGGTGAGCATGCCAACGGTGAATACAAGAACTTAGAGACAAAAATAATAGGTGAACTACTTGAGGGAATAAACTATTAAGGTAGAAAAATGAATTTGCATATAAAAATTGAATTAAATTCAATTCCTATCTGAAGGCTAATGAGGAAGCCCTACTTGCCTATAGCAGATATCCAACATTACGTATTAGCTGATGTTTTGTTACTGGATATCCCGGAAGTCACGGGGCTGCTTGCTTTAGATTACACTTCATATTTGAGGATTTCATGGACCACCCAAAGATTGCAGAACTTGCAAATTCATATAGCATTTTTGTTGTGCCAACTAGGGCCCTTCAGAGGGAATAACCATATATAATCACCTTCATTTTAAAAAAGAAAGGTAAACTAAACCTTAAAAATTGAAAGATATATTCCCAGAATGAACAGCTCCCCAAATTGAATATATTCTGATATATTCTCTTCTATGACAGTTTCCCTCCCTTTGCCTTTTATATTTTGCAAAACAGCAGTGTCAGTTTTGTCATGGGCTGGCATTGGCCTGAGGACCAGTGTCTGGGGATAATGTCTCTCACAGGGACTAGCAAGTGTTACAACCAGGACTTCCTAATAGAAACTTCAGTGAAATGTGATGAGCGTCACATATATAATTTCTTTATTGTAAAGGTTATAATTTTAAAATAACCTAGAAGCAGCCAAAGAAGGCTTTTTAGTTGGCCAACATCAGAAGAGCTGGAGGAATAAATAAGTACAAGTTAAATAAAAACCAAATACGGTGCTTTGGGAAGGCAGTAGTGGGGTGAGTTAATATTAATCTTAATGAGACATAAAAAGGGTGGAGAATCAATTCTATTATTTCATTAGAAATAATAATTATCAACTGAAAAGTGACTCATTTTTAAAATAAGAAGTTCAATTTATGATAAGCCCTAGAGGCTTTACACTAAAGGCTATTTTGAGGCGTGTGTTTGGAAGTACAGTTTATCATTATATTTATCTCTGTGAGCTGTGTGGATAATGAGAACCCACTTTATGCCATGTTTTAGCTTCTTGAAGCACGATGTTGTCAGTTGTAGGAGCACTAATATAAAAAGCAGAACTTACGTGCATTGTTGGTACACATAGATCATCATTGAGGGCCAAGAGAAATGTGCAGGTGTCTTTTTGTTGCACCAGGAAAGCAAATATTTTTCTGCTATGTTACAGGTTGATGTGCTTATACCTTTTATAACTTGTTCCTTTCATAGTAATTTCCCCGGAGTCAAATCCCAGCCAAGTGGAGCCTTTACATATTGAGGCGGGCATAAATGCTAGCTCCGGGTTTTTCTGAAGTTGTAAAAGGTGGATGGGTTCTTTATTGGTTGGCTCAAGTATAAAATTATGCAGGTTTTCCTATCAGGACAGCTGCACTTAAATTTTCCATCCAAAACACCTCCCAATTTATTCAAAATCTGAGAGTAATTGGGAAAGCAGCTTCATAAGATTCTCGCTTTCTAAATGAGAATAAAATTATTTTTTAAATGCAAAATATATTGTTAATTGCTAGCTGCTCTTTCTTTCATAGTAGCATAGTGCATTCTTTAATGCCCTGATTGACTCTTTATATTTGGCATCTTCATCTGTTTTGTTCAGTTATAAGATGTCCTTTTACTCTGGTAAGAACAAAATTCTTCCCTTATTTATTGTACTAAAGATGACATGGGAAACCCTCATTATATATGCAGTTATGTGAAATTATAACAAAAATAAATGGATTTTCATGAATAGAATTTACATAGCTGAAAACAGCATATTTTATCTCTAAGATAAACACTATCTGTTTTTTCTGATTGGTGTGCTGCAATTCTTATGGAAAAACAAGATCAAAATAAGTTAAAACAGTCTTTTTCTTTTCTTTACAAGATCTGTCAAATTCCCTAAGAACTGTAAATGGATTTTATTAGTAATTTTTAAAAATCTCAGATGTAATTACATTAAGTTATTTGGTTTCTAGAGGAGTTTGGAATAATTAAAAAGCACCTGCTGATTTTCTCTGGTAGAGTAAAAAGTATATTAATAATTAATGAACAGAAAAAACTGAAAAAGAAAAGGCTTAAATAGCAGGATAATTTTAAATAACCAATTTATGAATTTTCAAATTTCAATCTGACCATTTGGTTTGTACCGAGTCATGCTACCTATTAGTTACAGGTGGATGACGCTAGCAAGAAATCAGCTCTACTGTTGGGTTGGTAAGAAATTTAATGATAAATGCTCCCCCTTCCCCCCTGGACCTGTCTGTTCCATATGCCTTTGGAAGACATGAACTCCAGTTGACTGGATTACCTATGGAATTGGGGTAAGGGCCTGTGTGGATAAATAAAATTCACAGATAATCTCAAGACGTCTAGCTTTCATCTCCCCACTCTCTCTTGCTGCCAAATTTTTCCAGAGATACTGAGATGCAGCAAATCACCCTGAGTACTGTTCCTTCCCTTTCCTGTTTTGGTTGATTATCTTAACAAAAGTCAAGAGAAAATGGAATGGTCAGTGTGTAAGATGAGGAAAACAGTAATGACCTTACCACCTTGTCATTAAGTAAGCATGGCTGAACAGGCTATGTTATTTTCCTTGCAGAACATTTTTTCAACTCCAACTAGTTATAGCCTGCTGTCTTGCAAGAAGGATCCTTCTTAATGCCCAGTAAATACTCAGAAGCTGACTTAAATAAAAGGTCCAGCTGCAGCATAAGCTAATTTGTGTGGTAGAATCAGGGTAGCATTTGTGAGTCGTGGTTGATTACCCAAGCATGAGGAGTTGTCTCAACTGTGGCTCTAAACATTTCTTGGACCCAAAGGTGTTGTCCACCCCACTCTATGGTAGAGCTGTAGTAGACAAGATTGTACCTTGGTTGACTTTACCAATTGAAGAGAAAGAAAACCTGACCAAACATCTGAAATGTGTTACCTTGGCACATGACAACTTTGATGAAACAAGCCCTCATCTCATTTGAGGACTTTAATCATGACAAGGCTATATTTGCTAGTTTCTGTGTAATGATATATACTTTCAACAAAAAAACACTCTATGTAGGGTCATAGATAGCTGGGTGGATTAAAAATAAATTGTTTTTGAAAAATTAGGTTTTAACTCCTGCTAATAAAACCAATCCATTCGTTGATTGTTAAAGTTAGGACTATCTGATAAGTGGATATTATTTTCATTTCTTTTGCAGACCAAATGCAGATTCAAACAAAGAATCTCTCAATTTCTTTAAAAATAATTTATAATTTATTCATTCTATGTTCTCCCTTTTCATCATGAAGAATCATTTTGATATCTCTGACTTTAGCGAAAAATAAAGTCCAGGGGATCTAAGATTTAAATCTTCCATATCTAAACACCAGGAGGTGCTATAAGATAACATTAAAAAACACTTCCAGATTTACAGCTTCTAGCTACATAAAATTTATTAATAAAACTGTTCTGAGAGGCCCTAAATATTGAAATTCTAAGGTATGCATTATAGCAGACCATCTTCTGGATCTGAAGAACTCTTTCAAGGAGAATATCTTTGTCAAAATTTCAGAAACATTAATAAAGTTGTCCAGAAAGACATTTTCTACATACCTACCACCAGGAACTATATGTAAAAGGACAGTGGCTAAAGAGTGTTGATAATGATTTTGTTTTATGTAGCAGTATAAAATGCTGGGAAAACACCAGGGGAGACTATAAAATCAAATGCTGGAACTGTTGTGTTACCTTGGTTCTGAGTTGCTCTTCTAAATTTGATATCAGGTAAGACTTAGAAGATAATCTTTTCAGTAATATTTTAGTAAAATAGAAATTAATTTATATTTTTCTCGTGAACCAAAACTATCCTTTCCAGGGAGAAGCATTCTAATAAGTAATTTGAAAGAAAAACTCTCAGCTTATTTTAAATGCAACCTACATAAAATAAAATTAACTAATATAAAATATATAATTTGAGAAATTTTTACATGAATATAGTCATGTAATCATCACCAAATTCATGACATAGAATACTTCTGTCACCTACAAATGGTCCTTTATGGTCCTTTTCAGTTAATATAATAGCCTCAGACCCCAGAAACCACTGATCTTTTCTCTGTGACTATAATTTTACCTTTTCTAGAATTTTGTATTAGTTATTTGTGGCATTTTTTTTGCTTATCATAATTTTTTGAGATTTATCCATATGGTATGTATGGGTACTTTATTCTCTTTTATGCTGGAGGGTATTACACTATTTGGATGCATTGCAATTTGGTTATACACTTACAATTTGAAAATTTGAGTCTTTCAGGGCTTGGGTAATAAGAAGCAATGAAGACTCAAGTGAAAATCATTGTATGGATATATGATTTTCCTTTCCTCCTAGGTGAATATCTGGCATTGGAATTGCTAGGACATAGTAAGTATATTTTTAACTTTTGAAGAAACTGTTTTAATCCTTTTTTAAAGTGGCTCTACCATTTTACACCAACACTAATAGGATGTGAGAGTTCCAAATCCTCTACAGTTCACCAACACTTCGTATGGTAAGTCTTTTTAGTTTTAGCCTTCATAGTGGTTTTACTTTGCATTTACCTAATAATTAATGATATTGAACATCTTTTGCATGTTAATTTGGGGTGCAAACATCTTTAGAGAAATTCTCATTTAACTATCTTGCCAATTAATTGGGTTGTATTTTCTTGATTTTTGATTTTGGGGAGTTCTTTATATATAAAGATACAAGTCCTTTATTAGATATACAAGTATACTTTGCAAATATTTTTCTCCCATTCTGTGTCTTGTCTTCTAATCTATTTTTTCAAAGTGAAGGTTTTAGTTTTGATGTCTTCATTGCTTTTATTCTATGAATCATGCCTTTTGTATCATTGCTAAGAAATATTTGCTTTACAAAAGGTCACAAATATTGTCTTTGAACTTTTCTTGTAACAGTTTTGTAATTTTATATTTTACTTTAGGCCTATGGTTCATTATTTACATTAATTTTATATATGATCTAAGATTATATAGAAGTTCATTTATTTAGCATATAAATATTTAATTTTTCCAGCATCCCTTTTTTGTTTTTCTGGTACTGGGGGATTGAACTCAGGGCCTTGTGCTTGTGAAGCAGGCACGGTATCACTGAGCTAAATCCCCAGTCCTTTAGCATCTTTTTAAAAGATGATAGTTTCCTCACTGCTTCCCCATTGTTGTTTGCATGTTTATCAAAAATCAATTATCTGTGTGGGTTTATTTCTGAAATCTGTATTGATCTAATGACCTATTTTTCCCATGCAAGTACTAACTGGCCCAGTCCTGCTAAGCTACTGAGATCATGTGTGATTAGTGGCTTAGCTATAAACTAATGACTTGTTTTTCCATCTTAATACCCTCAACACTGCCCTATCTTGAGTCCTATAGCAATGAATAGCAATATAATTTGTGATATCCATTTAAAAACAAAAATATGGACCCCTTTGTTTAAAATAAAGAATTTTGGAACCAAGGAGGGGAAAGACCTCTATAATGAAAACTATTGTACTCTGAAGAAAGAGATTGAAGAGGACATTAGAAAATGCAAAGACATCACCTGTTCTTGGACAGGCAAAATCAATATTCTCAAAAGGGTAATTTGTCATAGTACCAAAATGATATATAAATCTAATACAATTCCAATCAAAATACCAACAACATTCTTCACATAACTACAAAAATAACCCTAAAATTTATGTGGAACCAGAATAGTCAAGGTAATCCTGACTAAAAAATAACAAAACAGTAGGCATTACAATCTCAGATTTCAAATTACAGCAGTAAAAAAAACAGTGATGGCACAAAAATAGACATGTAGATCAATGGAATAGAAGACACAGCCAGGCATGGTGGTGCATGTCTGAAACCTCAGTACTTGGGAGGCTGTGGTAGGAAGATACCTGTGAGTTCAAGGCCAGCCTGAACTACAGAGCAAGGACCAGTCTCAAAAAAACAAAACAAAACAAACCCTCAAAAGTAAACAAAGAGCAAAAAAACCCCTAAAAATCACAAAAAAGACACAGAAGCACCCCTATGAACCTTTTCCATCTGACCTTTGACAAAGGGCCTAACAATAAATGCTGGCAAAAAGATAGCCTCTGTGTCAAACAGTGCTGGGTCCTCTACTAAAATCAAATTAAAATATATCAAAGAGCTAGATATGAAAACAGAAACACTGAATTTGTGGGAAAAGAAAAGGGATAATACACTTTAAGACAGGCATAAGCAAGGGCTTTCTGAGCAGAGCCCCAATTGCAAAAGAAATAATTCCAAGAATCAACAAAAGGGATTATATCAAATTGAAAAAGCTTCTGGACAGCAAAGGAAACAATCAAAAGTGAGGAGACAATCTGCAGAATGGGGAAAATAATTTACCAGCTCTTCCTCAGATTGAGGACTAAAATCAAGTCTATATAAAGAACTTGAAAAAATTGGACCCCAAATGACTCATTCAAAAAAATAGGTAATTGAAATGATAGACATTTCTCAAAAGAAAAGTACAAATGGTCAATAAGTACATGAAAAAATGTTCAGCTTCTTTGGCCATTAGGGAAATGCAAATCAGAACAACATTGAGATTCTATGTTAGTCCAATAGTGGGTATTATCAAGAACTCAAAATACAACAAATACTAGTGTGGATGTGGGGGGAAAGGAATACATCTACACTGTAGGCAGGAATATAAAGTATTACAATCACTACAGAAATCAATGTGGAGATTCCTCAAAAAATTAAAAATACAAATTTCATTTGATGGAGCTATATCTCTCCTAGATCTCCTGCCAAAAGGGTTAAAGTCATCAAATTATAGCAATATATGCTTATTCATGTTTACAGAAGCACAATTCACAATAGCTCTGAAGGTTAAATATTGCATTATTTCTGTTATATGAGAAATCCAAAATATAAATAATTTACAAAGCAAAATAATGGGGAGATGATAGGAAACAGGCAGGTCTACTTTTTCAAGATAGGCTAGGGGATCAGGAGAAGAGGAAAAGAAGAAGGTAGAGAAGGAAAAGGAATCAAAATTGATCAAGATTAATTCCCCAGAATGAATGTTATTTGTATCAAAAGACATACTAATAAAATTTTTAAAAAGGATTTTAGGATGTTGACAAGAGTATTAAACCTAACACAAGAGCTTTCCAAGAGTGGGAGCTTGTGCAAATACATAGGCTGCATACTCATTGGCCTGTCCTGATTTGCAACATTATGATATATCTTGAAATAAAAACTAGATTAAGGCAGTATTTCAACCACATTTTGCTCTTCAAAATTGTTTTGACTATTCTGGCTCCTTTGCATTTCCATATTAATTTTAGAAATAGTTTATTTATTTCTTTAAAAATCCTAATTCTTATTAGAATTTTAGTAAATTTAGAGATCAATTTGAAGAGCACATTTATTTCACAATATTGTGTGTTCAGACAAACAGCAATACCAAGATTATTTTTATTAGTGAGTTTTGTAGTTGGTGCCTTTCAAGGAACTTGTCCATTTCATCAGTGTTATTAAATTTCTTGACAGAATTGTTCACAGTATTTCTTTACTTTCACTCTGGTAATGGCACATTTGTTGTTCTTAATATTAGCAATTTTTATCATTTTTTTCTTTCACTGGTCAGACTAGCATTTTATTAATTTTATTGACTTTTCTCATGGAATATCTTTGTTTTCACTGATTTTCATTATTGTTTTGTATTTTAATATCAATGACACTCATGTTATTTTCTATTTACTTTTCACTGAATTTTGTCTTCTTTAATTTATTAAAGCGAGAATTGAGGTTAATTTGAACCTTTTCTTTTCTAGTACATGTGATTAATCCTATAATTTTCCAAGTAATCACTACTTTAGTTCTATCCCACAAATTTTGATATACTGTTTATATTTTATCATTTAAAATTTTCATATTTTAATGTTCTCCTTTAATCTCTGGGCTTTTAAAAAATGTGTTGTCACCAAATATTTCAGAATTTTCTAAAGACCTATTATTTATTTCTAATTCAATTCTATTGTAGTCAGAGAACATTAATAATATAATTTAAATCTTAATGGATTCTGGTTTACTCTGGTAGCTATTATAGTAACTATTACCCTTGAGTAGAAAGCATATTCCGCTCCCATGGGTGTTTTACCAATTTCAGTTAAGTTGATTTGTGATGCTGTCGAAGTCTTTTAATCCTTACTGATGTTCTGATTACTTTTTTTGTTAATGTTTTTGAGAAGGGTCTTGAAAATGTAACCATAGTTATAGATCTATTTCACCTTACAATTAATAGATTTCATGCAAAATCATTTAGGATTGTTTTGTTCTATGATATATTAAACTCTCTAACCTTATGTAATGACTATCTCAGTAATATTCTTTTTCTCCTAAAATACACTAGGGCTGGGGATTTAGCTCAATGTTTTGCTGCCTGCTGTGCAAGCGCAAGGACCCGAGTTCAATCCTTGGTACAAAAAAACCCCACTTTGTTTTAATATAATTCCAGCTTTTCTTTGATTGTTGTTAGAATAGTATCTCTTTTTCTATCCATTTTCTTTCAACCTGCTAGGTCTTTGCATTTAAAATGTGTTTCTTGTGGATGTAATATAGTTATGTCTTCTTTTTAGTCTAATTTGATAATCTTGGCCTGATTGATGAGTTTCAGACCACTTATATTTAAAGTGATTATGGGTATAGTTAAATTTTAGTATTTTTTCTTAGGATTTTTTCCCCTCTGTTCTCTGCTTCCTTTTGTACATTTTCTGCTTCCTTTTAGATTAATTTTACATTTCTTATGATTTTATCTTCATTAATACTTTTTAGCTATTAGTTTTCTTTTATTACTTTAAAGGTTTCTGTAGGGTTTAGTTTGTACATCACTAAGTAATCATGGTCTACCTTCAAGGAGAATTATAACATGTGGCATGCAGCACAAGAACCTTACGGCAATATTACTTTCATTTCTTCTTTTCCATTATTAATGCTGTTGGTGTCATGGATTGTATTATATTTGTGTTATAAAACCATGATACATCACTATTATCCTTGTTTAAATAGTCAATTATGATTAAAGAGTGTTAAGTAAGAAAAATATTCCATACATTCACTTATATACACTTCCAGTGTTCTTCGTTTCTTAATGTAGGCCCATGTTTCCATCTGGCGTTTTTTTCTGCCTGAAGGTTTTCTTTTAATATGTCTTGTACTGTGGCTCTGCTGGCGATCAATTCTTTCTGCTTTTCTATGTATGAAAATATCTTTATTTTGTGTTCATTTTTGAAACTTATTTTTTTAGGAAGATTACTCTACATTGACAATTTAACTTTTTTCTTTCAGTACTTCTGACTTGCATTAATTACTACAAAAATCTGTTATCATTACCTTTGTTCCTATTTTTATAAGGTGCCATTGTTCTCTTCCTGCTTTAAGATTTTTCTTGTCAACACTAGCTTTGAGGAATTTGACTATGTGTAGTTCTTTTCTTAGTTCTTGTGCTTTTAGTTCATTGAGCTTCTTAAATATGTGCAATTACACTTTTCATTAACTTCAGAAAATTTTCTGCTATTGTTTTGTGTGTTCTGCCCTCTCTATGTACTCTTTTGGAGAATTCAATTACATGTATATTGGTCCATTCGAAGTTGTCCTACAGCTCACTACTGCTCGCTTTAATTTTTAAATTATTTTTCTTTATGTTATTTTGGGTAGTTTCTACTATGATGTACTTAGGCTCACTAATCTTTCCTTCTGAAATGCGTAACGTGTTGTGAATTCCACTGAGTATTTATTTTAACTTGGATACCCCATTTTCATCTAGAAATTGTATTTGGGCTATTTTTATATCTTTCTATCTACTTAACTTTTTATTCTTGTGAAGTATAGTTACAATACCTACTTTAAGCTGGGCATGGTGGTACATGACTATAATCCTAGGACTCTTGGAGACTGAGGCAGGAGGATCACAAGTTCAAGCCCAGCCTGGGCAACTTGGTGAATTAGAGGGACCTAGTCTGCAAAATAAAATAAGATTAAAAAGGGCTGGGGATGCACCTCTGTGTGAAGGCCCTGAGTTTAATCTTAGTACCTCCCCCAACAATGTCTTTTAATGTTCCTGTCTGCTAATTTTCACATCTGTGTAAGTTTGGCATTGGATGATTTTTCTCATGATTCATATTTTCCTCAGTCTTTGTAGTCAGGATAGTCCCTGGATAGTAGACTTTGTAGTTTTATATTATTGGGTGCTGGATATTTTTATATTCCTATCTTTAGTCTTTAGATTTTGTGTGTTTGTGTTTGGAATGTAGTTAAATGGAAGTGGCCACATCTTTCTTGCATCGTCCTTTTGAAACTTGTAATGTGGAACTAACTAGGACAGTATTTATGTAGGGTTATTTGTTTCTCACTGATGAATCCAAACAACTCTGTGAACTCTACCCAATGGTCCAAACTCTACTCAAGTGTGGCTGGGAGTAGCAAGAACTATTTCTAATACTTTTGCCAGATTCCCTCTAATCCTTCTGGATAGTTCTTTCTCTGGATTCACTTTCCCCACAAGCAGGTACCAATCAGTACTCAGGGAAGACTTTTTACAGACCTTAGGATTTTCTCTGTGTTCAGCATTTCTCATCCAGGACTGTTTCCTGCCAATTCCAGCCATCAGATAATCAGCCCAGTCCCTGGGAGTCTGCCAGGTTTTGCATGGGTTCTCCATCTCTGTTCTGTGGCCTGGAAATTATCTTAATCATTTGCCTTTCCTAATTTGTATCTTTTTCTCTGGGATCACTGCCTTTCATTACTTGATGTCCAGTATTTTGAAAACCATTGTTATGTGCTGTGATCAAAATATTCAGTGAATGTTTAAATTTTAAAAATTTATTATAGTAAAAGACATTTGTTCCCCTCAAAATATCCCCCTCATTTCAAAGACTTATCCCATCATTCTTGCCACTTTCTAGAGCAGAGTTGTCAGTCCTATCTCATGAGTCTTTAAAGACAGTATGAAGTATGATCAAAACTATGGTTAATGTTGCTACTGAGTGCCAGCTGATGCAAAGGCAGGCTTGTACAAACACGGTGTGTCCTCATCCACCTTAATCTCTGGATCTGAGACCCTGAGACATCCAGCTTTTCCCTAGAGTCAAAATAAACATGAATGATAAGCATTTTCAATCAGTTCAAGACAATGAGACAGCCAGTGGAGCACAACTAAAGATACAAAAGAGGACTTCTATAACTGCTTCCAAAAGTAGCAAGAATGATGGGACAACTGTGTTTGAAGAGAGGAGGGTTTATTGTAATAGTCTCCTGCTATAATATATTTCAAAACTTTAAAAAATCACTATAGTTTTCAATTATGTCTTGTACATATATTTTGTCTAGTTTTTGTATATTTCAATTTGGAGGACAAATCCAGTCTCTTAACTAGTAAAGTTAATTCCTTTATTTTTTTGATAATTACTTTAATCATCAGTAGCTCTTCTCTAAAGAACTCACAGATTTTACTGATAATTATTCAGTTTTTAGTGGTAAAGGAAAAATTCTACCTATGACTTTCAGAAGAGTGACAACATTTTAATCCTTTTTTTTGTTTTATTGTCTTTGGAGTGTCAAAAAGAGTTCACATGGGCCAAGGATTTAGCTCAGTAGTTCTGCTGCCTGCCTCACAAGTGCAAGATCCTGAGTTTGATCCCCAGTACCAAAAAAAAAAAAAAAGAGTTCTCATTATAAAATCATTGAAAATACCAAAACTGTTGTTTTACTTCTGAAAACTATTGAATATGTACATTGGGGTATAAATTTTGATTTGTTCTTGGGTATTTTGATTAGTAAGTGTATTTATGAGAATTATATAATTTAAATCTAAGTTCTTGTGATTTCTTTTTTTTTTTCTTAAATTCTTTTATTGGTACATTTTAGGTATACAATATGTTTACATTTATCATTGGGTGCTTGTACCTGTACATGGTGTATCTTGGTTCTTATCTTTTCCCCATTACCTGTGTGCCCTTCACCCTCTTGTGATTTCTTTTGTTGTCAGTTCTAAAAGTACCCTAACTTATGTTACTAATACAAAATCTTCCTAAGAATTACTGAATCAACAATGGTCATAAATTGTCCTGCTCCTTATTACTCTTAATTTCCAGGGTGAAAAATTCCATTTGATTTATATGTACCAATATCTGTAACTCTTAATCACTTGTGACATTTTAATTTTATTTTAAAATGTTGGCACAAAATAAAATTTCAAATATAAATTTTAGAACTTCAAAAATTATATGTATTTATAAAACTATTATATAAGGCTTCAAATATTGCTATCTATCTCTCCTTTAGAACATAGATCTGGAAGTATTATACTCATTTTGCAACTGCTTTTTTTCATTAACATGTTTTGAATATTTTCTGTGTTAGCTTTTATAGTTCTCTCTTTTTATTTGTTGCAAATATTCTTGATAATGCATGTACTTTACTGTCTATGATCAGATTCCTTGGAGTTTTAAATAGAATTCTTTTTCTAATTAAAGATATCAGTATTAGTTGCATTTCTTTTATATTTGATATTAAACACCTTTAGTGTTTATATTTTATTTATTGAACTTTCTGAAATTTTTGGACTCTTCCAGTTGTTATATTTAGATGATAATTTCTGGCTAGAGTAAAGTGTGACTGCTTTGAAAGGTCTACAAAAGCAGCCTCTGTGAAAGCTTCTTTTGTTGAAACTCAGCCCAGAACCAAGCCAACAGGTCTCTCCAGCCTCATTGTATTGTTTCTGTGGCCATGAGGTGTCAGACTCTTTTCTGCAGCTGTTTCAAAGAACGCTTCAATTCATATTTGGCTGCTGGGGTTTGGCATACGTGAATACCATAAATAGGTTTTGTTTTGTGACCGTACTTCACAAAAATGTTCAGGTTCATGTTTATGCATATTTGTGAAGTTGGGGTTAGAAATTGATGTTCATTCTGTGAAATCAGGCATAATATATTCAGAAGCAAGGTTTAGGATTACTAAGAAATTTCCAATACTGTAGTGAAATGTTTTGATGAAAAGAACTTTTCAAAACAAGTAAGAATGAAAAGTGTATCACCTTAAAAATCACACAGATGTGCCACACATTTAATATTGTTTGTCTTAAAAGATCAAGGTGCTTCCTAAGATGTTATCAGATTGTCACTACAGCCATGGAGGAAATGTTAGTGCTAGGGATCACAGGCATCTGTGAGCTCCCCATTTTCCTCTAAGAGAAAAAGAAGGTCAAGTGCTTACTGTGAAAATCCCTTGGGAAACTCACTTGACATACATAGTCTCTTAGAATCCACAAACAACAAAGTGACAGCATTGCTATTAGCCCTGAGAGTCAATGGCATTAAGAGTTGAAGATCATGTAGCTAAGAACTGCCAAAGTCAAGGTTTGAATCCAGATCTAGCTTTTCCAAAATCCTATACTTTTTTCTCCAGAGGAAGTTTTTTT
Organism: Heterocephalus glaber; assembly: GCF_000247695.1. The sequence continues at coordinate 12,460,488 of NW_004624780.1, read as the reverse complement.
TCCCCATTGTAGGATATTTTCTTTGTGTGTGCGCGTGTGTGTGTGTGTTTGTGTACAGGGTTGCTCCAAGATTCTCAAACATTTCTATAACCTAATATAAAAAAATCCACATAACCTGCATTTGTTTTGAACATGAAAGGAAATAAATTTTAATGAGTGTGAGTCCAATACTTTGTACTCTCCAGTATTCTATTTGCAAAATTTGAGGGGATGAGGATGGAGTCCTAAGAATCTGATCTTTGCCAATTTAAAGGAAATCACATTTTATTTTTTTAATTTATTTTTTTATTAGTACATGTTTGAACTACATGCATTTTACAATCATCTTGGGGAATTGGTACATGCACATAACATAACATGCTTCTTTTTAAAATTCTCCTTCCCCATGGCTCCTCTCTCCCTCATTTCTCCTCTAATTCCTCATTTTCATTCTTATTGGTATTATTAATCTTAGCTCATGTTTATGGTATATAATATTTACATTCACTGAGGTTATTAGGTTCCTGTACATGGCATAGCTTTTTTTTTTTCGGTACCAGGGATCGAACTCCGGTCCTTGCACTTGTGGAGCAGGCAGCAAAACCACTGAGCTACATGGCATATCTTTATTCTACTTATTTCCCTTTTAACTCCCTCTCAGCCCTGGTTGTTGCTCTCTTGGGAACATTCCCATTTGCAAGAGATCCATCCCCTTGTCTCCTTCTATCCATCCTCTATTGAACTCTTGTTTGAACTTTGCCTTAATGAAATGAGAGATACCATATGGAACTGTATTTAAAGAGTGTGTTCTATTTGGTTGTCACAGGAATTAGAAAAGAGAGCAAACTGATCATGAGAGAAGAACTATAGCATAATGGAGGGAAAGCCTAAGAGTAGATTAGTTAACAAGAGATTTTTTGTGGTCAGGACTGGAGTTGATTTTTTTTTCAGAAGAGTAATATCTGAGTTCAATTCAAAGTTGTTTCTTGTTCAATGTGATAATTACCCTCTTTTATCATTAAATCTCCAGTTAAATTGATTATATATATTATCTTTAAGTTGGTTTCAATTTGGGTCATGAGAGAAAAATAGTAAGGATAAGAAACAGCAGCCACAGAAGGCTTACTGTGAGCAGCCAACAAGAAGGAAGCCTGAGACGTCATGGTGGTACAAGTCTCTAATCCCAGCTACCTAGAAAGCTGAGGAGGAGTGACTGGAAGTCGCGTCCCTGTTTGGGTTATACAGCAAGTTAAAGGTCAGCCTACACTACATAGTGAGACCATACTTCCAAAAAACCTAAACCAACAACAAAACCCAACAAAACCCCACAAAACAGAAAAATAAACAAAATAAAACAAAACAAAAATGAAGCCTAGGCATAGTGGTGCATGCCTGTAATTCCAGCTACTTAGGAGGCTTAGAGGCAGGAGGTTTACAAGTTTGAGGCCAGCCTGGACACTTTTGCACGACTTTATCTCAAAATAAAAACTAGAAAGGGTTGGTGATGTAGCTCAGTGGTAATGTACCCAGGGTTGAATACTCAGTTACCACTACTACCACCACAAAAAGAAAGAAAGAAGAAGAAAGAAAGAGAGCAAGAGAAAGGAAGAGAGAAAAGAAAAAATATTTAAGAGAAGAGATAAAGGAGATCTCACTTCCCTTAAGGGCCAATTCTGCTCTTTGAGAACTCACAGCTCTATTAAGAAGGAGTCTGGATGACTTGGGGATATTTACTTTAAATTATTTGCATATATATTTGGTTTTCTTGTTTCACCATTTGAGATAGTTATAGATGACTCATAAAAATATTTATCTAGTTCCACTCAGTGTCTGGGAAGTGATAATTTATTAATAAGTCATCAAGTTTACCATCAGTGTCCTTATAAGAAACTGAAACTGTTGAGTCCCTCTTTTTTTCTTTCTTTTTGCCTGTGTGTGTCAAGTGGGTAGAATTCCTTACATATAGAAGTGGCTTTCTTACAAGGTGTTTCAAAGTCTTAATGAACATATTATAGTTTCCAAAAACAATCTTGTTAAAAGTGAGACTGATAAACTGAGGCACAAAGAGTAACTTGTATCAGAATATGGAGCATATGCATAACAGAAAGAGGTAGAATGACTTGGAGTATTTGGTAGGTTTTCTAGGCAGTCATTGCCACAGCCTCTATAATCATGTTGCATTTGTTTTTTAGTTGTTGTTGTTGTTGTTGCTAAATTATTTTGATGGAAAAATCACCTAAGAAGATTAAAGAAAATTTTCATTTTTCTCTTAGTTAAATTTAAATAGTCTGACCTCACTTTAAGGAATATTATTTAAATAGATAATGTGAAATAGGAAGAAAAGAGGCAAAGGGGAAGGAAGTGGGAGGGCTAGGGGAAAGGATAGAAGGGAATGGGATTAATATGAGAAAATGGACAAATAGGAATAAAATCTTTGTAAATAGGGAGGAATGAAGAGGTTGAAGGGAGGGCTGGGCAAGGGTGAAAAATAAGAACCAAGAGAGACTATGGAAAGGTGCAAATTTCCAATGATGAATGTCATTATATTGTATACCTAAAATGTACCAATGATTAGAATGAATAATCGATAAT
>NW_004624780.1:12338471-12457702 GCF_000247695.1 Heterocephalus glaber | reverse complement strand
GTACCAATAAAAGAATTTAATAAAAAGAAAAAAAAAGAATATTATTTAAGATATCTATTTTCATAATAACATGCTCTGATTATTTTTTTGAGCTTCCCTACATGAGTTTTGGTATTTAGTCTTAAGTAGGTAAGCATCTTTTCTTCTTGTATGGGAGGATTCTCTCCTCTTCCCAAGACCCAACATACCTCATCATTATTTCTTCTTAATAAAGACTTCTCTAAGATGACCATTTATGAATCTCAAATTAAGTGACCTTTTCTCAATGCCTGCAATTTAAATTCATAATACTTTATATAGTTTTCTCAGCTAATTCAAGTAAATTACTGCAGTTTGCCACACACATTCAATAGAAACCTAATTGCTAATATAAAACTATTGGAATATTTAGAACATTTTCCCCCTTAGTAACATACGCCAAATGTTAAGTTCTCACAGGGTCCCTGTGAAGAAAGACATATTTGGCATGGTCAAAGCATGGACTTGGTGGTGAGATGCCTGGACTTGAATCCACGCTCCAGTGACTACCAGCTGTATGAAACTGGACAAGTCCCTTAATCTCTCTGGATATGGTTACCTTGTCTGGAAACTGTCACTAAAATAGCATGTCCCATGGCAAGTTGTCATAAAGATTGAATAAACTGATGAATATAAGGCATTGAGAATAACTAATGATACATTATAGAGCAAAATAAAATAGAAAACAGGGAGATAAATCTGTTGGAAAAGGGAAGGGGGCCAAGGGATGGAGAAAGGGGAAGAAGGAAAGGGGAAGGGAATGAAAACAGAAAGAATTAAGATGTGTGATGATTGTAATCATTATGTACTGCAAACAGGTACTAATAAAATTGAAAAGTAAATAAAAAAGAGAATGGTACCTGAGATGTAGTTATTGTTTAAGCTTGGAAAATAATATTTTGAAACTGAAACCTAAGAAAAATTTATCCCATGGTATTTAATATTTTTAATATTATAAAAATGCTAGCAGTTTAGTTTAATAGTTAACAGTTAATAGTTAATAGTTAACAGTAAAATGTGATGTAAAATAATCTCTAATGAAGTGGTGACATCTTTGATGTTACTTGCATTATCTCAATTGTTGTAAGAATTTCTTTCCTTAAAACATTTTTCCTTGGGCAGCCTAAAAAGGTATAAATAATAAAACATTGTTAATAGCACAAATGTATAGACATTTGTTTATTTGGATGCTACTAGAATACCACAGATTGAGTGGTCTATGTAACAGTTTATTTCTCAGTTATAGAGTGTGAGAGGCCCAAGATCAGGATACTGGCATAGAGCATGTTTGGTGAGAGCTTTCTTCTTGGTTTGCAGATAGCTGCCTACCTTATCCTCACACATGGGGGAGGAGCTCTTCTGTTTCTTTTATTAAAGGCACTGATTCCCTTTATAGGGCCCCCATTCTCATGACCTAATTACCTCCAAAATGCACCACTTCCTGATTCTCTCATACTGAGGGTTTAAACTGCAACATCTCATTTGGGGAAGACAGGAACTGTCAATTACAGTATTGTTATTTATATTACTTATAATTTTAGCAATACTAAGCATTTAAAAAATATTTTTCTAAAATGTCCATATAAAATCTTTATTCTTATTGATAACTTTAGGAATTTTATATCAAATCTAGTTCATTTTAAAATGAGAGAAGCCAATAGGATTCTTTGCATATGCATTTCCTATTCGTTTTCTTACATCTGCTTCATTCTAGTGAGCTTCTTCTCCTTTTCACAGATAAAACCTCTCAGTTATAATTTGTGGCATTATAATGAATTTTAATCTTGAAAAAAAATTTTTGAGACAGAGTCTTGCTATGTAGTCCAGGCTGGCCTTGAACTTGCAGCAATTCTCCTGCCTCAGCCTCAGGAGTACTGGGTTTACAGGTTTGTACCAATGTGCCCGGCTTCCCAAATATTTTTGTTACCCTTCAAAATGTTATTTTTCTGTGAGGTCATTATACTTTCTACTTTTACCTCCTCTTTTTGTGCACCTGTGAGGTAAAAAATGTGAATAATTATTTTACAAACAAAGAAACTATGAGAGGGAGGGAGGGAGGGAGGGAGAGAGAGAGAGAGAGAGAGAGAGAGAGAGAGAGAGAAAGAAAGAAAGAAAGAAAGAAAGAAAGAAAGAAAGAAAGAAAGAAAGAAAGAAAGAAAAAAGAAAGAAAGAAACTCTGAGAATGAAGATTGAGTAGAAATTCAGGAGAGATCCTGGTCAAAGTCCTATCTGTTTATACAGAGTACCTTTTTTTTTGGATGTGGCAGACAGGTTCTAGGGTGGTCTCATGATCCCTAACTCTTTATAAACCAAGAAAAGCAAGTTTATGCCCTTAAGCATGGGCAGGACCTATGATATGTTTCTAACCAAGTGAATATGGCAGAGGTTATGGGATGTATGTGATTACATATATGTGACTACATTACTAAGACTGTTAGGCCTGTATGTGAGAAGACTCATTGTCCATCTTACTCACTCTGAAGAAAAAAAAATATATTTTTAGAAGTCCACATGGCAAGAAATTTATGTCCTCAGGGTGACAAATCATCACCTACTGGATATTGCTAATAGCCAGGCGAGCAAGCAAGTGGGTCTTTCTCTTCTCAAACTCCAGATGATGATGTTAGGCTGTCATTGATTGTAGTCTTGCAGAATACTCAACATAGCTCTGTTGAGACTCCTGATCCATAGAAACTGTGAAATAATAGCTGTGTTTCTCAATGTATTAAGTTTACAGTGATAGATACTATATTAGTCCAGTTTCTGTTACTGTAATGAAATAGTTGAAGCTGAGTATGTTACAGAGATAAGAGGTTATTTGGTTTGCAGTTGTTGAGGACAGAGGCATGATGTCAGCATCGCCCTGGCTCTGGTGAGAGCCTCTTGGGTTGTGTCATATGGTGGATGTTATCAGGGCAGGAGTGCTTGTGAAAGGAAAAGATCCCAAGGCAAGATAAGAAGCCAGGGGGGAATTCAGGGGTCAGGCTCTCTGTTGTATAAATTTGCTCTCATGAAAACTACCTCAGAATACTATGAGAACTACTTTAATTCCTTTTGAGAGTAGAGCCTCCAGGATCCTAATCAACTCTTACCTCTTAAAGATCCTACTACCTCTTAACATTGGTACACTGAGGAAGAAACCTTCAAACAAGAACCTTTGTGAGACACACACAATACATATTGAAAGCATAAATATTACAGATTTTGATGCCAGGAATGGGTTTATACTGTAACAAATACATAAAAAATGTGGGAGTGATTTCGGAACTGCATAGTAGGTACAGACTGGTCAAAGCCTGAGAAGTATTATGTAGAAAGCCTAAACCGCATACAACAGACTACTAGAAATATGGACTTTAAGGAGGCTGATGCAAAGGATTCAAGAGGAAGTGGGGAATGTGTTTTTGGAAACTGGAGAAAGGGAAGTCTTTGTTATATAGTGGCAGAAAGCCTAGCAAAATTGTCCCTGAAATTATGTGGAAAGAAGAGATTGAAAGTGATACACTTAGTTACCTAGGTAAGGAGATTTCCAATATACCGCTTGATTTCTTCTTGCTTCTTATAGTGAAAGGCAAGATGAAAGAGATAAATTGAGAGGAACTTCTAAACAAAAACAGACCAATGCTTCATTTTTTGGGAAATGCTTGGCCTTTCCATAGGCAAAAGACACTAAATTTGAGAAATGGCTCCAATCCTGTCACAAATGCAAGATCTAAAGGAAAATACTGGGGAGTGACTGGCTAACCTTTTTAAAAACACCTTGGAAAGACCAAAGGACTTAGAATAATACTCAGTTACACATAGTGCCCTGTCAAGAGACTAGGGGTGTGCCTCTCATGACTTTTTAAAAAATCAAATTATAAGGTCTTTAGAAAGCTTATATATATTTTAAATTTTTCTCATGGAATAAATCTCAACTGAAATTTATAGAAAATCCACAAAGTATTGATTGTTTCAGTAGGAACAATACTAACTTAAATTAGAAGGGGCTGGGAGAATAAGGAATGAAAGAGGTTGATGGATTCCCAAAATTTTATAGGCAGGAAGAAGTCTCTTGAAAATACTCATCTGCAAACATGTTACTTTTCACACATGGTTCATCGGGCAGAACCAAGAACCCAGAGGGCACAACTGAGAATGAGGAAAAATTATTACAGGCTTTAAAACCTAGACGAGGAACTCTCAACATTTGTGAAGCTGACTTTCAGAATGTCTGTGGACCAGTGACTTCCTTGTACCTTATACTTCTATATTTTTGACCAGGAACGTCTACCTGCCTGTAGCTTTTTTCTGATGCCTGTTCAGCCATGGTATATGGTTGTAGGGAGCAAAGAACTCATCTCCCTGATTTGACAGATTGACATATCAATTCAGAGAGCCCTTGTGGGCACCAGGGCTTGATTTAGATAATAAGACTCTGCTAGAGTTGTTTTAGATAATGAGATTCTGGGATTGGTGAAGATGCTATAACAGGATGTGACTCTGAGGGATCTTTCACGGTGGTGAGCACATTTTTCACAAGGGAAGAACATGAATGACTGGGGGCCAGAAGGTGGACTGTTGCAGGCTGACTGTAGATGCTCCATGAGTCCCACCTCTCAGTATTTATGCCTGTATGTAGCCTCATTCCCTTGAATGTGGGTGGAATCTGTTATTTGATCCTAAGCAATAGAGCACGGCAAGAGTGATAGCTTCTCAGCCTTGTAGCTAAGATCAAGTGTAGAATGTGGCAAAAGTTGTAGACATATGTGATTACATGAGTATGATTATGTTACATAAGACTATAATCTTATCTTGTGATGAGAATCTCTCTCTGTAAGTTTTGAAGACTCCACCTACTATGTTGTAGTTCCCATGAAGAGGGTCACATTGGCAAGAAACTGAGGGCAGCCTCTGGCAAACCGGTGACTGGAACTTTTAAGGCCCTCTGTCCAACAGCTTATAAGGAACCAAATGCTGCCAACATCACATGAGTAAGAAAGCAGATCTTTTCTATCTGAGCCTCAGATGAGAGTGCAGCTTGGTCAGCACCTTGATTACAGGCTTGCAGAAGATACAATCAGTGCTGGGATTCCTGGCCCACAGACACTGTAAAATGAGAAATGTGTATCTTTAAGTTTGGAATAATATTTCTGCATGGCAATAGAAAACAATATATTATGGTACTTACTGAGGTGTAAGTTCCATGATTGCAAATAATTTTGTAATATACCTTAGATATGTATCTGCAACATGGAGATGTTCAGTAAATATTTATAGGATATGGAGGGAGGGAGGGACAGAGGGAGGGAGGAAGGAAGGAAGGAGGGAGGGAGGGAGAGAAGGTAGGTCACTAGAATATCAGTATGGTACAGAGCTCTGACTATCGATGTATGATGTGATTTGCTATGTATGAGTTTGATAGGATGAGCTGGGCAAGACTTTTCTAGATACTTTTTGCTGCAGCATCATTATAATATGTTCAATTATGCACTGAATTGAGGGGGTTGCATGCAGATATTTGAGGTAGTTTAACAAATCCAAAGGTGAGAAGTAGTGGAATTATTTCTTGAGACTGGATTTCTAGAATTGATTTTTATCAGTTTCAGGAGTAAGTATTGGGACACTGTGGATTTGACATCATGTGTATTTCTTCCTAATAAATCAAATGTGTGACTGAAAACAACCAATAAATTGCCCTTGGGAGTGCATTGCGCCTCTTTATGAATGTGCTGATGAGAATAAGGTCAGCCAGCCCCTTCCACATCCATTCCACATGATGTCTTACATGTCATCTTCCCCCACAGCAGCTTCATTTAAAATGTATGTATCATAAGTTTACTCATTTTGAGTGTATAATGTAACAATATTTTTAGATTATTTGTGGATTTGAACAACCATTACAATAACTCAGTTTTAGGGTATTTCCAACACCCCACAAAGATCCTCTGTGCCCATCTGCAGTTATTCCTCGTTCTCACCCTCTGCCCCTCACAACAATTCAGTCTGCTTAGTGTCTTATAGATTTGCCTTTTCTATACATTTCAAGTGAATGGGAACTTACACTATGTAGACTTTTGCATATTGTTTTTCATTTAGCATAATATTTTTTATTCATTAAGTTTATTGGTACATTTTAGGTTTCCTATATGATGACATTCATCATTGGGAATTTGTACCTTTACATGACATATCTTGGTTCTTATTTTTTCCCCATTTCACTGCCCTCCCGTCAACCCCTCCAACTGCCCATTTACAAAGACTTTGTTTCCTTTTTTTCCGTTTTCTCACATCTTTTCCTTTCCCCTACCCCTGCTGCTTCCCCTTCCCCTTTGGAATTTTTCTTCCTATTTCACATTATCTATTATACACACAAATGTAAATACTGAATAGTTTCTCTGGTGAGAGAAACTGAAAGTGTAAATGAAGATCAAAATTATAATAGTATAATATTTTTGAGGTTAATCCTTATAGTGTAAATCAGTACAATACCTCCTTCCTCTTAATTGCTTAATAATGCTCCAGCCACATATATGTGTGTATATATATATATATATACATATAAAAAATTTTGTGATCATCAATTGATTAACATTTGAATTTTTTCAGCTTTTTATATGATAAAATTATGCTGTCACAGGTATGGCATGTATCATATGATGAACATATGCATCATATGTGTGGACATATATTTTCATTTCTCTTGGGGAAATTTCTAGGAGTAGAATTGTTATATCATTTGACTTCTGTCTCTGTCATCAGGACAAAATTTAAAAGAACTTTTAGGGCTTAGTAATGCTTTTTATAATAAGTATTTATTATGAAAGTTCTAGTTACTTGATTTTTCTATTTGAAGAAAAAAAGTAGAAGATGGCCTGCTTATTTTGCATAATGAGGGACATTAAAAGCATTGGTCTATAGGTGGAACTACAGGTATAATTTGAGGTTTATCATACCAACTGTAATCCACTGATCTAAAGTGAAACTGCATATTGATTTTAAAACCTTAATATCACTCAACATTGTGCAATTATATGAATACTTGAACCGATGTTGAGTGAAGCTAATGTTTAAAAATTTACCTGTATAGATAAAACATCATCTTTTTCCATTTAAAATTAATATATTTACATAGTTACATAAAACTGGGCAATAAGGGTAGCAGTAAATACAAAATATTAGTGTAACGTAAGAGAAGGAAAGGGCAGGTGTGGGGCAGGAACTGGTTACAGGTTGAGGTCAAGAGGTGATGTCTGTGGAGCCACCAGGAGCCCTAGTTCTGGAGCTGGTGGAGAAAGGGTTCCTGGCTGTGGTTGTCACTGAGGTATCAAAGCTGGTGAGGGCGCTACAGTAGAGCTGGCACAAACTCTGCATGTGGGACTTCAGCTTAGGCTGCAGCTGACCCTGCAGCCTTGCTCTCTGCCTCAGTGGGCTTATGGTGCTAGAACTGGGTCAGAGGATGGTGGGATGGGGGAGGGGTTCATCTTGATATGCATCTCCTGCCTGGAGCTGTGGAGGAAGGAGATGCCCCTTCCTATCATGGGGACTGTTGGGTGGAGGTGTACACCCTGGAGGTAATCAGGATGGAGGGATGCAGAAGGGTTGGCCACCTGGGAAATGCTGGCACCAAGGGCTTCATGAGGGAGTGTGACCTAACTGCCTACACTGACCTCACTAGCAAGAGTTTTTCAAGGCTCCCTGCCGAGTGATTTCCAATAGTGGTGGCCAGACCAGAGTGGATGTGTGCTAATATTCCTTGTGTCTCTCATTGCCTGGTGGATGGGCTTGGAAAGACCTCCCCTAGACTCCTTGGTATCTTTGGGTTCCTCCTGGTCAGTTCTGAGACTACCTCCCCTGGGCTCCTTGTGTCTTTGATTGCCTTCTGGCCAAACCTGAAAAGATTTCCCCTGGGCTTCTTGGTGTCTTAGGTTACCTGGTAGCCAATACTGGGAAAATCTTCCCTGGTTCCTTGGTGTTGTATGGGTGCCTTAGAGCCAGGCCTGGAAAGGCCTCTTCTGAGAAGACCTTCCCTGGGCTCCTTGATGTCTTTAGTTGCCCCAGGGCCAGGCCTGGAAAGACTTGCCCTGAGAAGAACTCCTCTGGACTCCTTGGTATCTGTGGGTGCCTCAGGGACAGGCCTGGGAAGATCTCCTCTGGGCAAACCTCCCCTGGGCTTTTTTGGTGTTTCTGGGGTCCTATTGCCTGGCCTAGAAAGACCTGCCCTGGGTCCCTTTATATCTTTCTGCCCTTGCTAGCTGGGCCTACACAGATTTTTCTACGTGCCTTGGTTGCTCTTGGTAACTGGTACAGCCTGAGCAGACCTGTCCTGGGCTCTATATTTGCTGGGCCTTTGGAGACTTTCTGTGGGCTCCTTGGGATGTTTTGTTGCTTAGTGGCTGGGCCTAGGGAGTCCTTCTCTGGGCCCTTTGGTGTCTCTGGGTGCCTTGTGGCTAGGCCTGGGGAGACTTTCCTTGGACTCCTTGGGGTCTTTCCTCATCTGGGGCTGACCCTGGGGAGACCTTCTGGGGGCTCCTGGTAGCTTTGGGTGCCTGGTGGTCATGCCTGGGGAGAATTGCCCTGGATTGTGTGTAACAGTTGGGTAGCTCCTGCAACATCACTTGAAGTGTCTGGATGGAGTCAACCATCTTCTTAGTCATTCAAAGATGCTTTCCTTTCCTGGGTTCCTGAGGCTGCAGCCTTGCTGAGTGGGAAAACAACTTAGTATGCTTACAGTTGACCTTCTTTGGCCAAGTGAGCTCAGGAGGCAGCTGTCACTAGATTATGATGCCTGTTAATTTGGGTTCCAAATTCTCTTTGGACCTGTTGCCAAGGAAGTGAGTTCATGTCTTGATATCCACAACCTGAGCAAATCACTGATAAGAAGACCCTACGGCCCATCTTTGTTTTCATAGTGAAATAAATCTGTGGCTATTAATTTATTTGTATTATTTTTATCTATTTAAGTATCTATGTATCTATGTATGTATGTATGTATGTATGTATGTATGTATCTATCTATCTATCTATCTATCTATCTATCTATCATCTATCTATCTATCCTATTATTCTGCAGTACTGGGTCTTGAATCCAGCATCTTCACACTGACCTACATCCTCCGACTTTTTTTTTTTTTAGATACTCAATAAAATCTCATTAAGTTACTAAATTGACAGATTGGGCTGTACCTTGTGATCTTCCTGCCTCAGCCACTATGGGATTGCTGGGATTACAGTCACACAGCACCAAGCATGAATTTGGTGTGCTTTTTTAGAAACAGCAAAAGTAAACGTAGAAAAGTTTTTGTGGTTCAGGTATTTGTTACATTTTAACTTTTTGGATAATATATATGCATTGACACTACAGGTGGCATGCCAGTGCTGGGGGTCTTTTCCATACAATAGAGCCAATTTTTTTCTGAAGATATAGTGCTTTGCATTTTCACTTAGAGAGCTGTGAAATGTTATGGTTGGATGATTTTCTCTCCTGGCTAACATTATTTTAAGCAAGGAAAATAAAAAGGCATTTTATATATACTTACATATATAGTATCTCTCAAGAGTAGAACATAAAGCTTATTAGTTCAAGTTGATGTACACACGGAGAGAATTTATGTCTAATAAAAGAAGAAGCTATGTTCAAGATAGATCCATTGCTTCTATTATAATAAACTGCAAATTTGCCTTAGCATTTTTACTGACCAGGTTAACAGTTCATTGAGTTGAGTCAGGAGAATCAGGACAATAACTGGTTTTTCAGAAACAAACATTCTTACAGGCTTTATCAGGTTAATAAAATTCTTTATATAACTATTCTTACTTCTATGTTAATTTTTTATTTTTGGAATTCTGGAACAAAAATGCTCTTAGTGAAGATTAAAGTTATAGTTTTGAGGATAAATGTAAAAAGAAACTATTACAACTCACTTCTCCTCCTCACATGGTAGAATTGATTAAAACTCTAAGGTGATTTAAAAGGTTTGATATAAATTAAAAAGTGATAGGTGGACTGCAGAAAGGTACACAAGGTGTCATATACATTCACAAGTGCCTGAGACTGGTGACATGGAGAGCAGCGTACTATGCTATAGCCTTCTTCTGGATGTCTTTATCAAAGAGAGAAAGTTGAAAGGAGAGGCTCAGGGTACAACTCAGTGTGACATTTCTTATGTTCTAAGCTTAGAGTATGAAAGGCTGGGCTATTCAAAAAACCAAAAGTAAGTAGGTCACAATTCTTTATAATACCAAGTGTCATTAAAAAAAACTTTGTTTTTTCAATGTCCAGATGTTATTTGCACATTTTTTAATGGTAGGAAACTTTGCAAAATACATGTACACATAATAGGTTGCCTGAGTAAACTAGGGCATTAAATTTGGGGAATGTGTAAGTCAATTTCAGCATGGAAGAATTAAGTGGCAAAATTAGGCAGATAATATTTTTTGAGTGTTTCCCCATCTGCTAGGTGCTTGTCTAATTGCTTTATTTGTATTAATGTATTTAATCATTATAATAATCCTGTGATACAGGTATAATTATAATGGTTTCTGTTTATTAGAGGAGAAATCTGCGGCCCAAGGAGTAGGTCATGAACCAAAGTCACACACCTGGAAAGTGGTGATGTGCGGATATGAACTCAGATAACGTGGATCCAGAGTTTGTGCTCTGGACCAATACACCATATAAACCTCTTTAATAGTTATGCAGAATAACATTATTCTACGTTAAGATAAACTTCCCTTATCTAAAATACTGACTGCACTGAACTATTTAAGATTTGTCCATTTCTAATTGAGAATTCATAATTATTTGAAAAACTTAAGCTGTTAAAACTATCCGTCACTTGCCTTGTAAGCACAAGGTCCCAAGTTTGATTCCCAGTGCCAAAAAAAAAAAAACTATATTAGAGGACTATTTTGTAACTCTACTTTAAGCAGAAAATACTTTTTCTGTTTCATATATCCTCTTAAACCAAAATACTTTCTGTAGTGATATTATTTTTACTATAGCTAAATCTGTCTTAGGGTTTGTTGTCTCAGACCAGCGTTGGTGTGTTCTCCCTCTTGACTTAGGAGTTCACAGTGCATTTGAACTCTTATGTTCTGGACAGTTTCAGGATTGGATCAGTAATTATCCATAAGATACAAACTGTAAAGAAGAAAAGAACAGGATTGCAATTAGAGAAATGATGTTTTAAGAACTTGTTTTAAATTAAATATTTTTATATGGCTGCTTAGGCATTTTGATGATAAATTTTATTTTGATAGGAAAAGCATTACTCAATGAAAAAGCATAACATGATTTTCAGGAAACCAATATGAGGTGGAAGTCTAGCAACTGATACCACAAAAGGTACTTAACATCTTAGCATCTTAGCATCTAGGAGGGGAATAAGTCCCTTCTGGAATATGAGTTTATAAACCTCAAAATCAAGTTAGTGCCAAATTTTGCTTTAATATATCAAAGTCTTTACATAAAATAGATTGCTGGGGGTGAAGTCTTTAAATTTTTTAGTAAACAAATTGTTTTCAAATACCCTTATGCTGGAGAAAAAGCAGCTGCTTACCTACAAAAAGTTGGTTTACTAGTTTTAGGTGATTCTTTTCTAGTCATTAACCAACTCTTATAAGAACATTATTATGATAATTCTTTGGTAGTTTAAATTGTCCAGGGATTTGCAATGGTTTTAAAGATTGCATTTTTCTGAAAATATCCTATAACGTGGCATTTCCATTCTTTTGCTGTTCTTTCCTTGTTTATATCAGGAGATTCTCTGAAGTACTGTTTAATTTACAGGGCTCGTATTTTCTACTCCTATCTGTAATTCTGTGAAAATAAAGCAATTATTCTTTGGGTCATAATATAAATACAAAAATATGTCCCCACTGAAGCATTAACATAATTTAACGTGCATTCAATGAAATTAAATCAAACACTAAGGAGTATAATTTGTATTTACATTTTGAAATGATGGTAACAAAAGGCTTTGTTACCTGTGTAATAAATGCAAGGTCTACATTGAAACTCTTCTAAAATTCTAAGGATTATATAAGTGACTCAATTTTAAGTTCTCATTGCTGAATTCAAGCTCTCATTGCTGAATTTAATCTTCTTTGGTTAAGTGGAGAATAGAAATAAATACCATAAAGAAGGAAATGTAATAATCTCATTTCTTCTGAACAGTCTATAACATGGCAAGGCCATTAATCAATATCAATATATGGCAGAGATATGTATAATGTGTAAGATGTGCATATATCAAGTAAAGAATATAGTAATTTTTATTTTAAATTCAATATATCAATTAAGACTTTCAGTTTTATTATATTCTATTTGTTACTACCACTATGATTCTGCTTATTTTTCCAAAGTTTTTTAAAACATATTTCTCCCTTGAAGAAATGTTGAGAACTGATACTGAGTTAGAGCTTAAATTGTGAGAAATACGCAATTATGGTAAAAGAAATACTTAGAGCTAATACATATTTGCCTTAAATTTTATTAGAATTGTGTGTGAAACTAAGCTAAGTTGTCCACAAAAGAGCTGATGGGTTATGAATTAAATTTTGGGTTGTACTCATCATTTCTTAGAAATCAAATTAAGGCATCTGTTTCTAACAGCATTTTTACATATAACTAAAACACAGCAATATATAATGTTCGGTATAATAAAGATACATGGTTTCTAGTCTCTTGAGACGTGTGTTCTTAAAAAATGAAGAAGTTCCATTTCTACGTGCAAATATGAATAAATGTCATAATAATGACCAGCTATCATTTGTTATATAGTAAACGTATAATTCTTTGACTTTCTTTTGGGATCTGTACAACTACAGATGACGTTTATGAGAAATGAAGTATAGTGAGTTTTCCTTAGAAAGTAGAAGACTCGGTATCTCCATTAACTTGACAAAGTTCATCATTTCAAACTTTCTCTAGACCACCCAGGGATCTTTACTTTCTCTGAACTGTCATGATCTAGGACAGTGATCTGGCAATTCATTGTGAAATGGGTTAATCCATCACCTGTGCATGTTTTAATAGAGAGGTGTTGCTATCCTGGATCCCTGAGAAACATTTTCCATGGCTCTCAGGTTATATGAAGACAGTTTATTGGGGAATGCTTTGGGGAACAATGTGAAGAAAGCAAGAAAGAGCCAGTGCAGAAGGTGAACTATGATGTAGAAATTCAACAGAATCCCTGCCTGTTCCCAAGGGATTGAGCCTGAACTTGGGTGTGGTAGCTCTCTCTTGAGGGCATTTCCCAAGGAAGGACCAAACTCAGGGGTTCAGGTGGAGCTTTGCACCATACACTGCAGGAGGTGCAAGGAGAATTAATAACATAGCCTCACAGGCCAAGAAGCTGGTTGGAAACTTGCTTTGGCTAAGTACTGCTTATGTAACCTTGGTCATGCTTCGTAGCCTTTCTGTTTCTATGCAGACGGGATAAGAATACTGCTCATAGTCTTACTGGGTTATTATGAAAAATGGATGGGTTAACACATGCAAAGTACTGTATACAGCAGTTCTCAGAATGTGGTGAGTATTCTGTTAATTGTCAGCCCTTTTAGTGTTTTCTCTAAAACATCTAATGAAGCTCTTTTGAAAACTAACCTACCTATATGAATACTTTTTCTGTATAATTTATAAAAGGCTGTAACAAATATCTCTCAAATCTCATGTTGCTTAAAGCAACAAGGAATCATTTCTTGGGCATGCTACATACATAGAATGCATTGACTGATGTTTTACTCATTCTAGAGTGCAAGCTGACAGAGCCATCCCTAGTTGGATCATGCTACTGTTGTGGCAGGTGAAAAATGTAGCAATTGAAATCCATGCTGATTCTTAAAAACTTCTACTTTGAAGTGATACATGCCATTTCCATTCCTTTTTTACTGTTCAAAATAAATCATAAGGGTATACTTACCCTACGAGATGGAGAGGGGAAGTAAGTCTCACTCTCTGCTTGGAAATAAAGCCAGAAATACCTCATAAATAGGATTATTTATTAGTATAGTTTAATTTTTAAAAAATTATGTGGGAGGATATATGCTCAATTATGAAAGCTAACTTTTCTCGAGCACTTACCTATGTGCCAAGAAACACATAAAGAACAATATTGTGAAGGCGTACTAATGTTTTAATATTTTACACTTAAAAATCCCTGAGGCTTAGAGAAAATTAACATTATAGATCCAGGTTGTGGTAAACATTGACTCTAATTCAGACTTACCTAGTTGCAAAGCTCAAACTCATTTAATGGAATACTCATTACAATGGAAATGGTATGGTTAGAGTTTCTTTCATTGCTATGTGAGATTTTGTAATCTCCTCTTTAGCATTAATACAGCATGACACAGAGGGAAGTCTGGTAATAAGCAGGAAACAAGGCTGGAGTCTGACCCAGAGGAGGGTTCCATATGCCCCTGGGCCAGTACTGGATATTTCAAGGGCCCATCAGACCACCAGATAAATTTCAAGGTCTATTAAGAGAGCAGTCCTTCCAAACTTATGTTCCAGGTTTTCCCTTGTAAACTATACCTTCACAGGATTTGGAGTGGGGTAGTGTATTTCTGAAATGGAAGGGAATTTTGAAAGCTGTTGGAATTAAATTGGAGACTTAGCCTTCATTATCTCTTTAGAAGCTTCCTCTTTTAGGTTGAGCTGGAGCTGTTGTATTGCCTACTCCTATGATTTATCAGATGGTAAATGACATCTTAAGGTTGGGTTTTGTATCATATCATGATTCAAGTGGGTCTTTTGAACTGGAAGCATGAGGGGTCTGATCTGGTGACATTTTTATTGTAAAATGTTTTAAATGCTTTCACAGGTATGCTGTCTTGATTTTGTCAACTAGAGAGGGTCAGCATCTATGTTCTTACTGTGCTTTATATTTCTAACCTATTCCAGGGCTTTTATTTTTGTTACATGGAACATGTATTCACAATGGCTCTAAATGTTAATAAGGAAAATACTGGCATCACCACTTAGTAGAAGAAAATCCAAGTTGACCAAGCCTATATGGCTTTCCCAGTGTCACATAATTGGCAATAACATGTTCAATTTTAAAGGAAGTTTCCCTGATTTATTTTTCATTGTTCTTTCCACTTAACTATATTACTTATCTTGTTCTTTTGAACATACTTTAGTTGCAAATATTTATATTTTAAGGATAAATTCTAGTCTTAGAAATATCTAGAATAGTTCAATATTAAAGATGTAAAGTTGGTGTCCATGTTAGATGACACTATTTTGGATCTACAAACTAACACTTTTTTGAGGCTCCTAAATGAGCACATAATACATGTTCCTAAAATATTTGTTAGTTTGACTTGAGGAAAATGCACAAATTTTAAAAAATGTGTATCTTGACTATGTAGTCATGTGACTTTTACCTATGTTAAAATCGGAACCAATTTCAAGGAAATTGAAAACAGAAATTAGCTAAAAGCAAAATGTGCAGAGTTTAAACCATGGGCATGTTTAAAAACTGAACTTTTGTTATCAGTGATTTTTTTTTAATGAAGTCTAGTATGCGGAGCTCAATTTGTGATTTGGCCTTTGAGAGGGATTATTTATAAAGGTGAAAGGGAAATGGCAGTTATTCATATCCACTTTGTGTTATGTGATTTATTTCATTTACTTCTCATAACTATCTATGGAACAGACAATATTTCTATTTTTAAAATGAGGGAAAGACTCATGATTTTCAACAATGGATCAAAGGTCACATAGCCAGAGTCACACAGCCACATTAGGAGGCCTAGCTAGAATTAGAATTCAAGTCTGTTTCAAAGCCAAGGTCTTTCTTCTAAAGGACACTGCTTCTTTTCAAAGGGATAAGATAGGATGGAGTTGGAGGTGAAGTAGGTTGAGTGGTGGTTTCATTCATGAATGTTTATTCTGAGGATTCTAGTCATTACATCAAGGTAAAAATAAAAATCATAAAGATTACAAAGAAGGAGTAAAACTGTTCCCTTTCACAGATTCTTCACAGTGGAAATACACAAGATCTCCAAAACAAATTTGAGAACTAATAAGCAAATTTAGCAAGGGCACAGCAAATGAGGTTAATATTTAAAAAGGTCAACTTTTTATTTATATTAAAGCAGCAAACATTGGAAAGTGAATTTTAAAAAAGATTCCATTTATAAGAACACCAAAAATATAAAACGTCTATGAATAAAATTAACAAATTGGGCCCCAAACTAACTATAAAAGCAGCAGAGAGAAAACTAAAGGAGACCTAAGTAAATGTTCAAGGATTAGGAGATCTAATATTGTTAGGATGGCAATATCCTCCAGGTTGGTGGTTGAAGTCAATATGATCCTATCAAAAATTTGAGCAGACATTTTTAAGGAAATGGACATGCTGATTTTAAAATTTATGTGGAACTACATAATTAAATAAATTTTTAAAAGAATGGAATTGAGAGATTTATGTTACCTGATTTCAATATTTACAACAAAACAAAATAAACAAGACAGTGTGGTTTTGGTAAATGATACATGTATAGACTACAGCAGAATAATCCAGGTGTATTTTGTCAGCTGATATTTTATAAAGGTGCTAGGCAAAACAATGGGAAAAATTAGAAGCTTTCAAAAAATTATCTTAGACCAACTAAATATTTGTGAATAGCTACTTTAACCTCATAATACATGCAAAATTAAATTAAAATGGATCATAAACTTAAATGGAATATCTACAACTATAAATCTTCTAGAAGAAAATACAGTATAGGAGAATTTCTTTGCAAACTTGGAATAGGGAAAGTTTTTTTTTTTTTAGAACAACAGATGCATTGAACATAAAAGCAACTGACAAACTGGATTTCATCAAAATTTTAAAAATTGCTTTTTAAAAAAGACATCATTAATAAAATGTGAGATATTATTCACAATATATTTATCAAGAAAATGACAACACATTATATCTAGGCTATGTAAGAAACACTCATGGCTCAATAATTAGACAAATAACTAAATAAGAAAATAGCTAAAACATGTAAATAGACACTTCACCAGAGTGAAGACATGGGTGGCAAATAAGCACTGTAAGAATCATTGAGGGAATACCACTTATAACCACAATGAAATGCTACTATTTAACTATGTATCTAAGTGCCTAGGTACATAAAAAATGACCATGCTAAATGTTGGTGAGGATGTAGAGGTAACTGAACTTTTATACTATTAGTAAGAAGGTGAAATTTTACAACCACATTGGAAAATAGTTCAGCACTTTCTTAAAAGTTTCCCACCTACCATATGACCCAGCCATTTTACTTGTGGGTATTTACTCAAGGGAAGCAGAGACAGTCCTCAAATGTTTATGGAATTTTATGTCTAATATCCTCAAGCTGGAAAAGACCCAAATGTCCATCAACAGATATACAAAATAACCTGTGACATATCCATACAATGGAATACTGTACTACTCAGCAATAAAAAGAATGAACTCCTGGTGCATGAAGCAACAGGTATGAATTTCATAATAATTTTGCTGATTAAGGAAGTAAGAGAAAACCAGGATATATACTGTATTGTTCCATTTTAATATTGTAAAAAATGTAGACTAATATATAGTGACAAAAAGAGCAGTGGTTGCATGGGGGAAGGAATGAAAGAATAAATGATATATGTAGGCACAAAGAAACTTTTAGAGGTGATGAAAATGTTTGCTACTTTTATCACAGTGATGTGTGTGTTTATGTCAAACTGTTACTTTTAAATGTTCAGTTTTGATTACTTCAACCATCCCTCCATAAAGTAGTGTCAGGTCCATAGCTAATTTCCATTCTTAAGAAATCCTAAATTAAACTGCAGATGACTGTGGCATAAATCTGAATTTATTTATACCCAATACCCAAGCAAATCTACATAAAATAGTTTTTTAAAAATTTTAAATCCACAAGAATGAGGAAATGACAATGATAACATTTTGAAAACTAGAAATCAGATGAGCAAGTAGTAGATTACCTGAAAAAAATTTAAGCTGGCTCAGAGTAAACTTAAGAACCAACTCTAATGTAAAAGACTTGGGAATTTTAAATACCAAGAACTTTCAAGAACTGTTTAAAACTGTTTTAGAAGAAAGTTGGATGCCTGGTTTCCTCTCATTGGCGCCTTGATCCTATGTGACTGCTTCTACCCAGACACGACTGAAGTTTCATCCATAGAGAGGGTAAGACAGAGGGTCTTCGGACTGAGGGTATCTGACATAATTGAGAATAGAGGCACATTTGAGAATTGGAAATAGGGTCTCAAGGCCTCTATGCACAATGAAGGCTGAGGCTGCTGGGCTATTTCCCTTAAGGGCTCAAGAGACAATGGTAGTCAGTCCTTTATCTTCCAGAATCAAAACAGGAAGAATCTTCTCCATGAAATCTGATCAACCCAAGAGTAAAAGATCTAAAAAGACTGATACTGATGGTTTGGAATAAACAGCCCATTCAGTTCTCTCAGTTGTGAAACTCTTGGTATAAAAGTTCTGCCCTTTGGCATGCAGGTTCTATCACTTTTTTAGCTCCTTATCCTATATATGAGTAGACAACTAAGCATTACCAGATAACTGGGGACAGTTTTTAAATAAAAGATAATAAAGAGAAAAATGCAATTTGGTGAAAAAGACATTAAAAAATTATTAATATCTCCAGAAAGAAAACTGTTTAGCGATATATAATGACGAGAATGCTTTGAAATGAATATTCACAAACAGAAATTTTAAAAAGAAACAGTAAAAAATAAGATTTGATAAAATTAAAGACATTCTTTCCTATAAATACTGTAAAACAAAAACTCAAACAAATAACCAACCAACCAAACAAACAAAACCAGAAATGGACCAAAAGAGGAAAAAATAAAAAAGAAATCAGAAGATCAATCCAAAATCAAGGAATTTTAGAGAGAGATACCAGAGAAGTGCAGGAGAGGAATAATTCAAGGGTTGCCTTTAAACTGCTTAAAACAGAAGGATTTTTCTAGAATGAAAGAATGCTACAAAGTCACTGAAAATTTATCCACATCAAGGCCCATTATAATATTTCAGAACATTGGGGATAAAGAGAAGATCCTATAAGCTTCCAGAGTGGATAAACTAAGTTACATAAAAAAGGAAAAGCCATTAGAATGGTTTCAGATTTCATAAAAGCAATACTAAAAACCATACAAAAATACAGTAGCATCATCTACATTCTAACAGAAAATAATTTCCAACCTAGAAATCTATATACAAATTTTCAATGAAGTATAACAATAGTTCAAAATATTTATTCTCTCAATGCAAATGAAAACAATGCTGAGATTCCACCTCACTCCAGAAAGAATGGCTGCTATCATGAAATCAACCAATAACAAATGCTGGCGGGGCTGTGGGGAAAGAGGAACACTGCTCCACTGCTGGTGGGAGTGTCCACTGGTGCAACCACTATGGAAATCAGTATGGAGATACCTCAAAGAACTAGGACTGGAAGTCCTATTTGACCTAGCTATTCCCCTGCTGAGTATCTTCCCCAAAGAATTAAAAGAATCATACCACAGCGATATATGTGCACCTATGTTCATAGCAGCACAATTTGTAATAGTTAAAACTTGGAAACAGCCCAAATGCTCATCAACTGGAGACTGGATAAAGAAAATGTGTTTTTTTATATAAAATGGAGTACTACTCAGCCATAAAAAATGAGAAATTAGAGGCATTTATAGCTAAGTGGATGCACATTGAGGTGATACTCTTAAGTGAAATAAATAGGACACACGTGTAAATACCAAATAGTTTCTCTAGCGTGAGAAACCAAAAGTGTAAATAAGGACTAAAAGGCATAATAGATAATGTGAAATAGGAAGAAAAGGTGCAAAGGGGAACGGAAAGTGGGAGGGACAGGGGAAAGGAAAGAAAGGAAAGGAAAAATAATGAGAAATGGAAAAAATGGAAACAAAGTCTTTGTAAATAGGGAAGGGTGGAGGGCGTGAAGGGAGGGCTGGGAATGGGGAAAAATTAAGAACCAAGATATATTATGTAAAGGTCCAAGTTCCCAGTGAGAAATGTGAATGTATTGTATACCTAAAAGGTACCAAGGAAAGAATTAAAAAAAATATTTACTCTCTCATATCCTTTCTTGGGAAGCTACTGGATATTAAAGGATTGTAAAAACAGTATTAAACTCCTTATAATAAGATTGTAAACCAAGACAAAGGGAGATACTGCATGTAGGAAATATGAATTCTACTTGAGGAGATGAGTAAGCTCCCCTGTTTGACAGCGAAAGGAAATCTCAATGAGAAAGATTAGGTAGAAAAGATTTTCACTGGAGATTAAAGCAGTTCACAATTTTACAGAGAGATGACTTCAAGATGAAGTTGATAGAAGAGCTAGCTAAGGTAGGGAGATTTATTGAGAAGCTACTTAACCAAGTAGGGAAGGATTTGAAGTTGATTTAGGGATAGGTACATAGAAAGTTAAAGAAATTTAAAAAAACAAAGCAACTATTAGGTCCAGTATAAGTAAAATATTGGAAAAGGAATTTTAATCATAGTTTATTGTGTGTGTCTCATTTTTGAATTACATTCTGAATTATGATAATATAAAAGTGGAATAATCTAAATTTTGGTTTATCTCTCCTGGGAAGGAATGGGGCATGAAGTATTGTATATACATATATTTTGGGGTTCAGAAGGAGAAAAGAGCTAATCTGTACCTTCCCTAGTTAAAAGATAATGCCAAGGGCAGGGATTTAGCTCAGTGGTTCCACTACCTGCCTCGCAAGTGCAAGGACCCGAGTTTGATCTCCGGTACCACACACACACAAAAAAAGATAATGCCTAGAACAATAACAACAAAAATCTAGTAACAGCAATGCAAACATAGGAAGTGTGATAAAAAATAAAGAGAATATTTTTTTAAACTTTAAAAAAATTATTACAGTTAAACACATATTGCCATTAAACTCCCTCAAAGTATTTCCTCTTGCTTTGAACTCATCCCATTTTCTTGCCTCTTTATAAAGCAATACTGAAAGTCCTCTTTTGTAGTTGTGCTGTCATTAGAGGTTCCTCAATATCCTGAATCAATTAAAAACATTTATCTTCTATGATCATTTTGACTTTGGAAAAGAGCCAGAAG
Source organism: Heterocephalus glaber (assembly GCF_000247695.1). The sequence continues at coordinate 12,436,583 of NW_004624780.1, read as the reverse complement.
TTGCACAGTGCTACATAGAGTGAATACCATGGACAAGGAAACACCATAATGTCTTACAAGCCTGTGTTTCTGTTGGATGACTCTCAACAGTAGCATTCACTGCATTTTTTAAAATCATATCTCATAAAGAAGTGACTGGGTCATGAGGGCAGAGTATGATTAGTGCCTGCTTTAATCTGTTTTTCTATTGCTTAACAAAGCAACTTTATAAAGATTTATTTAGCTCACAGTTCTGGAGGTTAAAGAGCATGGTGCTGGCATCTCTTCAGCTCTGAAAAAGACCTGCCAGCTAAATCACAATGTAGCATGCAGCATTATAAGGTTGGGAGCATATGCAAGAGAGAGAGATCACATAACCAGATAGCAAACAAGAGAGTTTTAAGGGTCAGGTCACTCTCTTTTAATAACACCCTGCTCTCATAGGAACTAACTCGCGTCCCATGAGAACTACATTAATCTCTTCCCAAAGGGATCTAATTATCTCCCACTAAGCCCCACCTGTTAGAAGTCTCAACACCTATCAACATTGCTACACTGGGGACCAAGCTTTCAGCATGTGAACATTTAGGGGACATATACTATATCCAGATTACAGCAGTGCTCTTATGGAACCTGTTTTCCCTGCTTTGTCATATGAGCATACAGGGAAGGTGCTACCTATGAAGCAGAGAGCCCTCACCAGGTGCCGTATTTGCTGGTGTCTCGATCTTGAAGTTCTCAGTTTCTGGAATTGTGCGAAATAAATTTCTGTTGTTTATAAATTACCCAGTGTATGGCATTTTGTTATAGTACCCTGAATGTGCTAATACAGTGGTGATAGTAAAGATGTTAAAAACAGATATGTGCAGAGCAGCTCCATTTATCAGATCAAGAAGGAAAGTGAAAAATCTTATTCTTTGTTTTGACTATAAATGAATTTCAAGGGAAAGTTTTAATTTTATATAAAATGGTAAGTTCTGAGGCACTTATGGCAATACTATTAATTTGAAAGAGTTGAACTTTATAAGGAGATTTTTCTTCTTTGGTCTGTTATCTGAAAAGAACTGAGGATATCTCTAACTCCATATTTCTTGTTCATTGTTTGAAATTCTGGACACAATTTCTTGTAGAAACATTTACAGGTGGTTGGATCTACAATATCAACCCTCTAATGAATTTTACCTCTGGTTGTTACAACAGTACAAGGAAAAATAAACAGTATTTCCACAGAAAAATTTAAATATGTATTCATGTTGAGCAGCCAGAAATACTCGCAACAACATATATGTAATGAACAACAAAATAGAGTGATAAGAATGTGAAATCAGGACTAGAGATACTCATTTAAGAGCAGAAGAGTATCACTGTTGGGAAATAACACATAATAGCAATTACCTCTTCTTTTAATACTGCAATGCAGAAAAAATTAAAATATTTAGAACCCATCCTAGATCTGATTTGATCTAGTTCCTAGGTTAGAAGAAAATAATGATGAAGTTAAGAGAATTTCTAGGGAGTCTAAAGAAACAGAGATGGTGGACTTCAAAGAAGGAAGTATGAAGAAATAAGAGTTTTTGGTCTCATGATATGAGGCTCAGGAAACTACTGTGTGTGCATGTGTGTGCGTGCATGTGTGTGCACACATGTGGGATGTGTGGAGGTTGTATAAATAAGAAACTGCTGGTATATCATTTTTATATCTGTCAATCTAATAAAAACTATCATCAGTGAATGTCTTAAAATTTTACAATTAATTATAAAATAACAAACTTTAAAGGGTAAAAATATAAACTCTAAATTAAAAATTTTAATAATTAAGAACTTTTGCCTTGGGGCAAATGAGGAGACAAAGGAATTGTATATGAATTTAATTTAATTTCATGAAGAGAAAAATAACTATTTTCTAAAATTCTAGAACTAGTAGCGCACGTAATTGATTGATCATAATAACATAGCAAAGGACACTCAGTCTATCAAACCCAATTTTAATCATTTGTGCATTGCAACTGCATTTTTAATATCAAAATAAAATAATCCTCTGATACTTTCCCAAATATTTGTTATTGGTAGATCAAATTTTTTCATGAAAAAGTGAGATGCATAGACATTTTCATTTTTGTTTTGTTTTGTTTTTTTGATTGTCATATAATAGTTATGCATATCTATGATTATAATGTGATGTTTTCATTCATGTGCACATTGTGTAAAGATAAAATACACGATTAACATATCTGTTACCTTAAATGTTTATCATTTTTTTGTGGTAAGAATATTCAACTTGTCTCTTCTAGCTACTTTGAAATATACGATGCTGACTGTTAACTACAAAGTCATCCTGTACAATGTAATGCCAGAACTTATTTCTTTTATCTAACATGCAACTTTGTACCTAATGAACATCCTCACAGTATTAGTCACTTTCCCATCACTGGAACACAATATCTGATACCTAAAGGAAGAGAAATTTATTTTGGCTCATGTTTTCAGAGGGTTTAGTCCATGGATGGCTGGTAGCAAGGCAAATAGAGCATGGTAGAAGGGCAGGAAAGAGGAAAGCTTCTCAACCCATGGACTCAAGCCAGAAAGTAGAGGAAGGAGTAATCAGAGATAAGAGTATATTCTTCCAGGTCATGCCTCCTAATGAGTGACCCAGATTTTCTACCTGAGCCTCATCTCCTAGCAGCACATTCAGTTATGCACTCATCAGTGGATCAGTCAATTGATTCACAATGCTCCATGATCCAGTCACCTTCAGAAAACTCCACCTCTGAATACATGAGACTTTGCAGGGACATTTTAGAGATGAACAATAACACTCCATCCTTCACCCTACTCTCCAAAGCCTCTGGAACCAATATTCTGTTCTCAATTTCTATGAGCGCAAGTCTTCTAGGTTCCATGTAAGAGTAAAATCATAAGATATTTGTCTTTCTGTGTCTGGTTTAATTAACTTAACACATGCCTTCCAGTCTCAAACATGTAAATAACAGGATTTTATCCTTTTTGTGGCTGAAAAAGTCTTCCACTATACTATGTACCACATTTTCTTTTGTACTCATCATCTGTTGATTGACATTTAGGTTGATTCCATGTCTTGGCTATTGTGAATAGCTAGTAAACAAGGGAGTACAGATATCTCTGACAATTATCAAAAAGACAAAAAGAAAAAAAAGAACAAAAAGCAGCAAATGCTGTTGAGGATTTAAGAAAGGGAAACTCTTATGCATTTTAGTGGGAGGAGTAAGAACCATCATTTTGGAAAACATTATGAAGCATCCTCAAAAAATTAAAACTAGAATTACTATACAATCCAACAGTCTTGTTCTTGGGTCCAGACATTTTTAATTCTACTTGCCAGAATGACTTTTTGGTTCATTTTCATAGGTTTTGCTGACTTTTGTAAAGGATTGCCCTCCTCCTCTTTTACTTTATAGAATATTTCAAATAGTTTCCCTTTGGTTTTAAGATATTACTCAAATTCTATGTCTAACACAAAGAAGCAGTTAGGTGATTTGTGAGCTTACTAATATGTGGCAAGGTTCATCTGGGTAGGTTAATTACTTGCACTCTCTCCAGAGGGGAATATAGGACACAGAAGAGGCAAGGATGCTTAGAAGTAATGAGCTGCTTGCTTACTGGGGAAAACTGTGGCACTTTTCCTTTCCATTCAAGTAACAGAATGAGGCTTCCTCATTTAAGCCAAGTGAAGGAGCTGTGAGTAAATTATAAAAAGGCAGCAAGGGTACTTAAAAGTAAGAGGAAACTGGCATTTCTATCCTCATCTAGAGATCTGCTGAAGTATAAATATCTTTATGCCTTCCCTGGGGCTGCCAGAGGAGTAGAGAATGGTGAGAAAGACTGTGTCTGTGTGTGTGTGTGTGTGTACACAAGTGCTCCTTGATGTTTGAGAAGATGAACCTGAATATGGGGACTAGGGCTTACTTCTATGTGGAATTATGAAGGCAGCTAGAATAGCCATAATGACAGAGCAACATGAAGGAGCACCAGGGAGCAGCCTGCCTTTCCACCATGTGGCATGGAAAGGATGTTTGAGCTTTCTGTGGCTTGAGAGGATGCTGTGAAAGGTAGACACCTTCAAAGTGTCTTGTCCCTGATGTGGCTTGGTGAGGCAAGAGAACACCATGGTAACAGGTCAGGATGGAAGAAGATCTACTAGTTGGGATAGTACAAGGCTGAATTTTAAAAGATAATCCAAGAACTGAGTCACCTTTGTGTGGGTATTGTGTAGTGTGGAGTACTTACAAAACTCCCAAGGAAACTTCTTGTATATCTCAAAGTTGCAAGTATTTGAAAGTTTGATGAACAGAAATCGCTGTTGGTCAGCCATTATTAACCAGGAAAAGTTAAAATGCAGAGCAGCTGAAGCCAACAAACACTACACCTATCTTTTAATTTCCTCTTCCTATACCCTTTCTCTGGAAAGTCAGAAGAGGGAGGGGGAAAGACAGAAAGGATGTGAGAAAGGAAAAGGCAATCTCTTCTTCCCATTGAAGGCCTAAGCTGAGGTAGTAGAGGAGAAGCTTGGAAATAGATAGAAGATCAAATAGGTAGATTGAACCAGACCTGTTTAATCCCTGCAGGGAAGTCCTCATTGATGACCTGAGGTTTTCATTAATCTGAAAGAATCTGGAACAAGGTCTGTCTGAAACAAGGGCCAAGAGATGGACATGCAACAGGACGTAATTAAAAGCAGTGATTGAAGAAAAGGAAAGCAATTTCTCACTGTTTAGTAAACTGACAACCCTGAGACAGATTATGCAGTAATTACTGTGCTATTAAAGGAGGTTGGGGAAAGTTGTGCTCTGAGCATGAGGTTAGGGAGTTGGTTCGTTTCATCCTTCATGAATCAGCGTTTGCAGTTCAGCCTGTTGGGGATGACTTCTAATAAATGCTAAAATAAGTGTTTTTAAGTCTTTGATGTGATCTTCATTTGTTGCTCTGTCCCATACACTCAAAAATGTAACTCTAAGACAGTTGTTTCTGTGCTCAAAGATAAGAATCAAATTGATAATTTATGTACTATCTACTAAGTGCCAGATTCTTCTCTTAAATGCTCTATCCACTTTAATCTAATCTAATTTTTTTTTTTTTTTGGTGTTGGGGATTGAACCTGGGTCCTTGCAATTGCACAGCAGGCAGCAAAACCACTGAGCTAAATCCCCAGCCCAATCTAATCTAATTTTTTAATCCACAAAAGTAGTTACTGTTATTATTATTTTGTAGGTAAGGAAATGGAGGCAAGATGAGGCTCAGTAAGTTTCCTAAGGTTATATAGCGAGTGAGACTTGAGGCTGATTTCGAATCCAGGAAAGTTGGCTGGAGATGCAAGTCTAATTCTATACTGTCACACATGATATAAGCTATTTCCTCTAATACAGATTCTAATGTAGACTATTACTAAATCTAAAGACAGCATTAGAGAGAGAGAAGGATAAGTGTGGCCTGAGAAGGCTTCAGAATCACAGGTTCCGGTGCCACTGGCAAGCACTGGCCATAAACAGCAGTCCTATCTTTAGGACATGCAATGGAGGGACACATTCATCTCATCTCAGGGATTCAACATTTTGTAATATCCATTATGGTATCTTCTTTGGTTTTATCACCCAGAGACATACACTTTACAATCAAACAGATACCTTGATAGATTTTTTAAATTTTTTATTTGGGAAAAAACATCATAATTTCATTTAGATCTTAAGCCTTAGGAAATATTTATGTCTGTATCTAAATCATCTATATCTATGTACATTTGTATCTAATAATCTTGGTGGGTCATTGTGGAGTTGTCCTTGAACCATAGAGCAAATCTCTTCTTCTGCATTCTAGAAAAGGGTGATGCAAAAGCCTTTAACTCTTTAGTGCCCTAATTTGGACCTAGGAAAGATCAAGGCTATGGGAATGTGACACGCCCAGTGAACAGGAACAACAAGAAATCTGTTGCTTGTGTTTTGGGAACAGTGAAAAGTTGGAGCGAAGAGTGAAAGCTAGTTTTATGGTCAACACCTCTTACCTCAGAAGGATTTTTTGTAATGGAGAAGTTAGCTGTCTATTTACTAAGAACGCCACACTTTTGAGGTGCTATGTATCCTATAACTTCCAGAAATGTTTCTTTAAATCACTGTCTACGGTAACAGCTTTTTAAATACTCTTAAGACAGGATTTTTAAATTAATCTATAGTGGCTCACTGGCAAAGCATAGAATTGGGAGAGTTGGACCCTGAATTTTAAACAGAATCAGGTCCATGGCCCTGGGAAAGGCAATCAGCATCTCCAAACTTTTTTAAAATCATTTATAAACTTAAGGATTTCAAGCTAGATATTTACGATCTTTTCCTAATCTAGTATTCCATTTGTATCTCTATAATTAAAAGCATAACCTAATGAGGGACCTTCATGACACCTTAGAGGGTGGAAAATAGTATTTATTTACATCATTTTTTTATAAGCAAACACAGTAAAGACTGATGTGAAACTTAACAGTAGGGTAGGAAAGTGACTGTTCTTGCTTTGATGTCCTTTACTACATATTGTTTTTCTTGCTCTTTGATGTCCTTTACTACATATTATTTTTCTTGCTATTGTTTTCTTACATTTCTGTGTCATCCTTGACCTAAGGAAACTTTCTTCCATACTAGAACTTTGACTGAAAATGTTAGAAGTTCACATAAAGTAATTATGATTTTTATGGAGTTATATTTTTGTTAAGGAGTTCAAAGTGTCTTATCACGTGTGGACCATACTAAGGCAGAATCTTCTATGAAACCAGAGGAAAACAAAACAAATTGGCAGTCTTTTCTTCTCATGGAAACAGAGGAGTGAGATAAGATACATTCCAATTCCACCTGAATTCTAAAAATCTTATTTGTTTTCTCTCTGTGTGACTGAAAGTGTCATTTATCCTACACTTTCAAAGAAGGATGATGTTGAAAGCTTCCACGGAAAAATAATCAGAAAATTGTCAAATTGTCAAAAATCAAGGGTCAGAATTCTACCTTGGAGACTCATGATTCACAATCTACTTTTCTTCCTTTCCTTGGACTTAACAGCAGTGTATATTACTGTAAGGGGTTAGGAAAAAAATTCCACCATAAATATGACCACTTAATTTCTGACAAGATTTTCAAAAGTTTCTCCATAGGTTTTATTTATCCCTAAGGAACATTTCTCAGAAAGTTGTAAGACTACTCAGTGGATCTTTTTGGAGCAACTAGAAAGTAAAAAGTGTTTTACCACTGAGACAGATGACTTAACCAGACAGATGACTTGACTCAGACTTAACCATAACACCCTTTCTTTATCAAATTTGTTATGTTTGTTAATAGCAACAATAAGATCCTTAAGGTTTTCCTAGAAACAAAATCCATACTCGTTACTCCTGAATATCAATGTACAATGAGATTTCCAAGTCAGTTTTTTGGTTGTTGTTGGGTATAGGGGATCAAACTCAGGACCTTGAGCTTGCGAAGCCAGCAGCAAAACCACTGAGCTAAATCTCCAGCCCTCCAAGGCAGTTTTTGAAGGGAAATGTGTTTCTTAAGTGTAATGATTTAGGATCTTAATTAACATGTTTCTGTCGGGTGGCTTATATTTTATTTACTGATAGTGCTTTACTATTGAGACATAAGCAAAAGGGAAAAAAGGATTTGTATTCAAGGAATTGATAAAAAATACTGCTTGATTTTAACAACAGGCTTTGATAATCTGTAAAACAATAATACTTTCTCTACTTCATGGTATTATGTTAGTTAATATTAATATTTATAACAACATTAATATTCATCATTTCAACATCTCCAAGAGAGTATGAAGTAAGTTATATTATCATTTGTCCCTATATTTTCTGTCTCATTATCTTACATCGTGAGGTGTAACTGCATGGTCTTAGTCTGCATCCGAGCTAGTCTTTCCAGAGACATTCTCCCACATTGCTTCTTCTGGATGGCCTCTATGGTTGTCCATGTTTGCCAAGTTTGTTGTTAAAACACTTTGTCTCAATTGTCCTGGACCTTGTCTGGTCTGAGACACCCTGTTAAGCAAGCAAGGCTTCTTGCAGAGACTGCACAGTCAGGACTCCAGGATCTGTACTGTAGTTGCCTCATGATTTATGGTGATTTATGGTGAAGGTGTGGGTTCCTGTGTGCCACTGGTCAATGATGATAAAGTAGATATCACTGCCTTTGTGGATACCTTTTGCCCCTTCAATAGCTACCATTTAGAAGCATTTAATCAGGTATAAAGTGCTGGGGATGGAAAAATCTTTTCAGCTTACTGTTGCACTGTGGAGGAAATTATAGGCTCCTCTTTGAATTTTCTAAACTAGCAAAAGGTAGTGTTTCAGATTTACCTGCATAATTTTGTCTTTCTGGTCTTTCCCTCCTTGGGCAGATTAAATATTCCCAGGAACATAACGCCAACTGCTTTGATCCCTAGATTTCCTTTTGTTTTTTTCTTTGACCACAGAGGCAAGTGCTAAGGAAGTGCTCATCTTTACTGTCAACAGGTGGTCACACTTGCTTCCTTAATTGGTTGTAATAATTTTGCTAAATAGCATTGTCCCTTAATAATCAAGAAGATACCACAGTAGTATCACCTGGGAAGTTGTTAAAAATGCAAGTTTTTGGGCCCTCACGCTAGACCTACTGAGTACGAACCTCTGGAAGGTTAGCAATCAGTTTATGTGGATACTCAAGCGATTTTGTCATATGCTAAAGTTTCAGAGCGCCTTGCTTTAATATGTTTCCAAGGATAAGCCTTTTTAAAAAATCTTTTCAAAACAGCAACATGGACAAGTTATGTCCCTTTTCTGACAGCACTTAATCATACTAACCTTTTTTTAAAGTGTAAATTAATCAGATTAGTAAATTAAAGCATAAATTAATTAGATTTCAAAGGAAAATGGGTATCATTTCTCTAGCATGATAGCCCTGCTAGATGAGGTTTCCAATATAAGAACTGAAATGAAACGTGTGCAAACAATTCTAAGTACTGAGCTGTTCCTGCCTTTGGACCAGAAAATATCCATAGGAATATCACTTACCACCACTTAGCAGAGATAGGGGAAAATGTGGCAGTAGGGCAGAGGCACTTTTAAAAGTACCTTTTCAGAGAGGAGGGTTATATTGGATCATAGATAAAATGCTTTGCAAAGTACTAAGAAGGAATGTCTATGCATTTAATGACTCTGTAAGCCAGTCCTTTAACATTTTGTTTTTATTGCCTGGAATTTCATCTCTCTGTGACAATGTTGGAGTAATTGCAGTAAGCAAATTACCATATCAGCCCATGATTAATTAGCTGACACTGAGTGCTTAGTATGTGCCCATATATGAGTTAAAATTGGAATACTGAAACATGACCCCTGCTTTCTAACAACATTACAATCTCTTTGGGCTATTGGGTCTAACACTTGTGAAATTTGAGCTCAGAAAAATAGCATAGTCAAAAGCAAAGAACCAAGATCCAGGTGGTGAAAGTGGATGGAGAACTGATCACCCAGGGGAATGATATAAAAGCAAGTTTCGAGGGGAAGGTAGATCTCAAAAGATGCTTAAGATCAGTGGTAGATAGTCTGCAGAAATGCTCTAAATTCTTCTGTTTCCTGTATCTCTGCCCTTTAACAATGCAACTTTTAAGTTCCTTATAGGAAAAGGAAGAATCTGCTCTTTCACTCCTCGAATCTAAGCGGGCCTTGGAATGGTGACAGTGGAGAGGTGCTAATTTTGAGCCTAGGTTTCAGGAAACTTTATGTGCTTTGGAGTACTCTCTTAGAACATGTTCAGCTGCTACAAACAAGCCCAGGCTCTGTGTGCTGATGGAAGAGACTAGATACATTACGAAATGAGCTGTCTCAGCTGAGGCCATTGGAGATAGTCTGCCCTCAGCAGAAGCCCCTGGCGGAGTCCAGGCCTAATTGCCAACCACCATAATCCTGGGCTAAGTGAATGGATAGTTTTAGGCCAACAGACTTGGAAGTGGCTTATCATGCAGTGAGAGATAATTGATACAAGGTCTGAAAGGTGAGGAGGAAGGGCAAAAATGTTCTAGGCTAGAGTTGCCCGGGCAAAAATAAGTCAAAACATGTGCGGTCAGGCTGCAGAGAGATAGACCAGTGGGACTGAGTATCTGAACCACTTTCAATAGGTAGGTAGGAGCCCAGGGTTTAAGAGAACTCATACTGGAGGCCGCTATATGGTGATCTTTCTTGAAGCATCCACTAGTGTGAGAGAAATAAGATTCCTTACTTGTTGGAACGGAGAGAGCATCCAGACTCTGTTCTTCCAAGCTACAGTTTGAGAGAATGAAATATTGCTTTTTAGGTAAGTATAAAATGCCAAGAACAAAAAATCTTTGTGGTTTATAATCTCCTTTTATTTTTATATACAACTATGAAAACTTATATACCATCATTTCACGGAGCAGCAACTTGTAGGATGCCAGAGTAAAGATATTAAGAAGTTAGAGTGCTTTTTAAATGTTCAATTTTTACAATGTGAAGCCATTGCCTATTGAAAAACAACTTTAACTCGGTTTTATTGGGTCATTAAATATATTTTTCACCATAAAAGAGCATAAGAAATATTTGCCTTGAAATGATAAAATGTGTCCTATCTTTCTCTTAAAGGGTACTGCTTGAAAAACAAAATGTCCCTGGGATGTGGAAATTTGTTTGAAAAGTAGCTCCTTACATTTGCAGGGCAGATGGACAGCAGGGATAAGTAGGAGTGGGGGCAAGGGGTGTGCCTGTCAGGTGGAACAATATCTAACCTACAGCTTCTTATGTCTGGGATATTTTGTTCCACTTGCCACAGAAACGCCTTTAAAAAAATCAGATTGCTGACAAAGTGCCTTAAACTTTACACAAAATGGCCTTACTGAGCAAGTATTTTACCCAAATTGTGGTTCTACCAGCAATCTCACACATGTCTCTGAATCACGGCGAGGCAGGAATGTCACCAGAAGGCAGGGGCAGGAAGATCACAGTGTTACCCACAATGGAGTCACTGAGGCTTCACACCTGAAGTGCACGCTGCATGTGCGCTGGAAAGTCACAAAGTTATTTTAATTGCTGCTCTTGTCTCCTGTGAACATGTTGCTCCCTTTCCACTGTCAAGTAACCAGTTCACCCTAAACTTCTCTGCACCGAGGACCCGCACGTCCTGCCTCCTAGGCTCTCCCCCCGCCCGCCTCCCACCCGCGACCGGGCATCCTGCACCGGCTAACAGGTCCCTGCTCAGCGAAGCGTCACCTCTGGCTGCCCAGCCGTCTCCGCAGCCCACTCGGACTGCAGCCTATTTGCCGTCCGCCGTCCTCCCATTGCAGCAGTCCGGACCGAGAGGCAGGAGGCGCGCGGGGTAGGGGAGGCCCAGGAGGACCCACTGGCGGGCCAGGCTCCGGAAGCAGCATGGGGAAGGGAAGCGCGGGGCGAGTTCGCACCACAGGTAAACAGGCTGGCAAGGCGCAGGGCGCTGTCGCCGCCACGGCCACCGAGCGACTTCCAGGCACGCAACTCCGCCTCCAGGGCTCTCTCCGCTGCGCTCTCGCCCCGCCGCCCGCTCGCAGCCCCACCAGCCGCCGCAGCAGCATCACTTCACACAAAGGACTGTTACCCGCTGAGCAGCTCCCCCTCCTCCTCCGGTGACAGCAGCCCGGCAGCAGGGCTTGGGCGCGGCGCGGCGCGGGGGACCTGTCACTCCCAGACACCGAGGCGGCGGCAGCGGCTTTTTTTTCCCTCTTCGCTTTTGCTTTAAAATTTCCCCCCTTATACCTCTTCGCCTTTCTGTGGTTCCACCCACCTCTTCACCCCTCCTCCTCCCACAAACAACTCTTCTCCCCCCAATAAATAAATAAAAGGAGGAGGGTAAAGAAGGGGGAGGAGTGGTGCTGAGGGGAGGCAAAGGGAGCAGCGCGGCGCAGCGAGGCAGAGTCCGAACCGACAGCCCGGAGCCCGCACGCACCTCGCACCATGAGATGGCGACGCGCCCCGCGCTCCGGCCCCGCTGCCCGCTCGCCGCCGCTGCTGCTGCCGCTGCTTCTGCTGGGGACCGCGGCCCTGGCGCCGGGGGCGGCGGCCGGCAACCAGGCGGCCCCCGCGGGGGCCTCGGTGTGCTACTCGTCCCCGCCCAGCGTGGGCTCGGTGCAGGAGCTGGCTCAGCGCGCCGCGGTGGTGATCGAGGGAAAGGTGCACCCGCCGCGGCGGCAGCAGGGGGCACTCGACAGGAAGGCGGCGGCGGCGGCAGGGGCGAGGGGCGGCGAGCGGCAGCGGCCAGGAGCGGCCCCCGCCGAGCACCCGCCGCCCACCGCCAACGGGACGGCGGCCCCCTGGTCCGCGGGCCCCGCGCCCAGCGCCGGTCAGCCCGGGGAGGAGGCGCCCTATCTGGTGAAGGTGCACCAGGTGTGGGCAGTGAAAGCGGGCGGACTGAAGAAGGACTCGCTGCTCGCCGTGCGCCTGGGCTCCTGGGGCCACCCGGCGTTCCCCTCCTGCGGGAGGCTCAAGGAGGACAGCAGGTACATCTTCTTCATGGAGCCCGATGCCAACAGCAGCAGCCTCGCGCCGGCCGCCTTCCGAGCATCTTTCCCTCCCCTGGAGACGGGTCGGAACCTCAAGAAGGAGGTCAGCCGGGTGCTGTGCAAGCGGTGCGGTAAGTTCCTCGCCCCCAGGGCGGCGTGCGCCGGCGGGGCGCGGGCCAGGCGCGCGGGACACGGGTGCAACGGTGGCGGGCAGAGACCCTCCCCGGAGTCGCGAGGAGACAGGCAGGGTTCGCAGGCTCCACAGGCAGCGCCTTCTCCTCCTTCCTGTGTCCTAGGTGTACCAGTTGGCGAAGTCCAAGTTTGGTTCTCCGTTGGGCCTGCCTGAAACTTTTTAATCCTTTGCGGTTTGGTTCACCAAGTAGAATGAAAATGTGCCTGCTGCTTTCTTGAGTGGGTCCTTGAACTTGGCTTTGGTTAGAGCCATTAATTACGGATTCCCCCATGTGGGGCTTTTCCTCAGGATTTTAACACCTTCCCTTTACTTTTGAGTCCTGAGTGTGAAGATGTGGTCAGGGATTGCTAGTGTCTGTTGACAGCTGGACAAGGAAAGGACAGTGCGCTGAAATCCAACTACAGATGTGGCAGAGTTTGCGGTGGTGAAGTAATGTCCAGCTGATCGGTGCAGTCTGTACCTTGTGAATATGCGTATGGTGAGCAATGTAAAGTGACTTTTTCAGGCGAAATCATCTGAAGGGCTGTTTTCACAGTATTTTGGTTTTGAGTATGTTTTGGCACTTCACTGAATCAGAGCAGATGAACATAATTATGGATCTTCTCGCGTAGGCCCTGAAGAATAATTTCAGAAGAGAAGTTTAGCAGTCGATTTCCCAGAGCTTTCCTAGTTTTAACTCTGAAAAGTGTTCTTCCCATGTCTGCATCATATTACCAGGTTTAAGAAATTACCTAATAATCTAATTGTATTTCTGAGGTAGCTTGCGTTTATGCCATTCATAAAATAATTTCTAGGATCTAAATATCTGTATCATTTCCTGATTACCATTTAATCACTAATACATAGCAGGGTTTCTTCTCAAACCATAAATTAGCATGATTACACATTACAAATTCTAACATGCATAATAGCTAGCTTTTTCTTCTTGGTCTTTATATACAATATCTGTCTAATATATGGTTGGATTAATTGAATTTTCACAAAACTCAGCATTATTCCATGCTTAGTCTGCCTGTGATGCAAAGTGTGTCAGTTCCTTTACATTTGTATCTGATGTTGGCCAATTATTTAAATTTCTGGTTCACATTTGTGGTGCTTGTGTCCTGCAGTTAATTAATACCTGGTTTAATGACAGGAAAATGCAGTGTTCACCCACCATTCCCTTATGTTAACAATGTACTTCAAGTGCCAGAGACCTGTTAAAATTGCACCACTCTGTGGATGGAAGCTGTTCAGGGTGGTGCTGGAGACAGCTGAGTGACGCTGGGATTCCCCGAGACTGGCTGATAGATGTCACTGTAAAACATGGGAAATGCTCTGCTGGGAGCTGTCTTATTAGCAAACACAAAAGCTCAATACCATGTACTGAACTTATCTTATTCAGTTATAGAATCTGAAACAAAACCTTTGAGTCATACCATGGCCCAATTTTCACATATTTTATTATGTGTAACTCTGGAAGGATTTTGACTTTACCCCAAACCATATGAATTTCAAATCATTTGCTATCTTTGTGAGAACTTAATATAAAGTAAGTGGATTGTAGTTAGTAGTGATGCCTAAGACGAGGGTACATTACTAAATTAGCAATGGTGTTAGTTACGCCTTTTGACTGGAAACAAATGTCACACTTGAGGGATAAAATTCTTACAAGTATCCAGGTGGTGTTTGGACATGGAAAAATCTGTGTTGTCTGGAGAATTAATGTTGTATTTTGTGCTTCTAAGGGGAAAAAAAACCCACTTTGCTAAAGGTAAGGTAGTCTTGCTTTTTTTGTCAGTCAAAGGAAATACACAGCTGTGAATCATGATGTTTTTTAAAAAGTGAGGTTTTTAATGAACTGGAAACCTCCCTACATATAATTGAGTAGACTAAGAAATCACAAAGTTACTGCTTTGGGCTTGTGTAATTATTGAGTTTGGTAATTTTAGTGTTATGTAATTTAAAGTAGAATATTACAAGCAACCTCAAATAATGGTTTAGCCAAGGATTAAGTGAAATCATGCTGAAAGTTTCTTTTGCATTTTTACCCACATAGTGGTCACTGCAATATTGGAGGATTAAAAAATAAATAGTATAAGTGATTGTCAGTCAATCCATAGTGGGAATATGGGCTGTAAAAATGTGTGTATGTGTGAAAGCTTGTGAATTCACCCAGTTGTATGGTCTCAGTTAACAATGTCATTCAGAATCTAGCAGGCAAAGGAACACAGACAACTAGAAAAAATATACACAGAGAGAAAAGGGCTGATTTGTTCTGGTTGAGCTGCTTCTGTGTGGTTCTGGCTAGAAGATTTCACGGAGAGTGATGGTGCAGAGGGTTCTTACCTAGGGCCATGAAGCTGCCCCCCTGGGTGTGAGGATTGTGTGTAGGCATGATACAAGGCTGGAGAAGGAATATAGCAAAGTCATTTTGTGAGATCATACCCAGGGGAACTGTTGCCAGGTCTTGTGCTCTCAGCGGCAGTTGTTGCCTATACATTTCTTACTAGTGTAGAAACTACACACGCAACAGTTTAGCCTTAGGGTTGAGCTAATAGAGAGCTTCCTGGAACCACCCCCCCAAATATACACTACTAAGTAGTGTTGGACCCTTTGAAACAAACTGTTAGTGTGTTTTACAAGACAACATGTGATTTCATAGCTTGTCTGTTATATAGTTGAAGTTTGTATAAATTACACTTGCTTACAGTTGTTTAAATTCTTCCCAGTCTTTGGTTTTTCTCTTGCTCACTGAATGACCCAAGAAATATTCCTTGGTTTTGTGTTCATCGGAATGCAAAATAATTTGTTCTTCAATTTCTGTTATTCAAATACGTCATTGTTTGTGCTATACTTTTAGTTTTGAAAGCATTGTGGTTATAGTAGGCAGAAACTGATTTACAAAAAGCAATAACAAGGATGTTGAATAACATCCATGCAAATGGGCCGTGCCAGGTTTGCACATTGATTATGTCTGCCCAGGCCAACCTATATATTCTGTATGTAACGTGATATCAGAATGAATATGTAGGCATATATTGATAAAATAATCATGTTTATTCAGTATGATAAATGGTACTCACTTTTTGTAACATCCTCAATCACTGTTTATAATAAACTTTGCTGACCTTATGGTGTTATAAAAATGAGAAAACTGCTGCAGGGATTTTCCAGTCAGCATTGAAGAAAATTATTCTTCATATTAGCTTTATATTAAGGAAGTAGCAGTAGTAACAGATATGGCTTAACTGATTATATTTCATAAATACATACACATGTAAATTTAATTTCCCAAGTGTTTGTGACTACTCTTTAAATCATATAGATCTTACTGTCAAAAATCTATACCAGATTTAACTTCTGTTGAGAGAAACTGTGTATGTACTTATTTATATTTATATTTAAAATGAAACCAAGATAAGTCATTTGGGAAAACAACTCTTTCAAGTAAAAATATTTTAAAGAGTGAATTTAAATATTTGAGTTAGAATATTTTTCTAGCACTGGGGGATCATTCTCATCAGCTGTGGGAGATCTATAAATCCTCTGGATGTAGGGAAAGTTTTGCCATATGTCTTAATGCATTAGCTAAAACTGGGAAAGCTTGAATAACTCTGAGGATCAAAACAGTGAGCTGTACTTCCCCTGGCCTGGATATTTACAGCAAATGAGAGCAAAAGACTAACTGGGCAGGTTACTGCCCTTGTCAAATATGATCTATTCATTGTTCAGGAAATCTCCTTTGCTTCAGTACTCATTTTCTTCCCTTATTATTTCTTAATTATAAAAATAACATTTAAAAATCTATTTTTACATTTCATTGACAATTTATAAACTGGCCAGATGTCCAGAGATTAAGTGCTCATCTGCCCTTAGCAATACTTGGGGTTTTATGGTTTGTTTTTAATGGGCTTAAATGATATGAACAAAATAACCTCTCTAGACAGCTCTTATGGAATGAGTATTTTGGTTAGCCTTATGTAAATAAATGATAAAAATGAAAAGAAGTATGCAATTAGAGTTTTTCTGCGTCAAGCAATTTGTTACCAATAAAAGTAACATGCCTTAGTCAAAGTTTTCATAAGAAAATGAAAAATAATTTTTATCAATTTTATTTCTAAGTGACAGGCATTGTGAATAGTTTTCAGTGCCCTAAATTTTTGCATGCTCTTTGCTCTTCTATTATCATAAAAATTTAAGTTAAAATTACAGTAGCATGAAAAAATCTATAACTTAGCTAGTTTACTCCCATAATCACTGAAATACTAATCAATTTATAATACTTGATTGATTCCTTAGTGATACATTGTGTTTAAATGTAAAGTTCAAATGAATTCCTTGTGGATGTATAGAAGATGGCTGAGTCTTTCTGAATTGAGGAATTGCTCTAGTTGAGAGGCTGTGTTTTCAATATTGCCTGAATTGTTTAGTGCTATAATGCACTTGAGGCAAACCTGTTTGTGAAGATTTGCTTCCTAGATTTCCATCCCCAAATGATCCATTCTGGTTGAGTGAGATAAAATAAGAGATTTTGCTGAAGTTGAGAGCTAAAGATGGGTTCATTTGCTGCTTGAGATAGATCCAGTTTTTAGAAAAACAATCCCCCTGTATTGACTAGCCATCCAGCAACTCTCAAGAGAAATAAGTAAGTGGTAATTTACATTATTGTTTGATCTTCTTTAAGAGAACTAGGATATTTTTCCCTATGAAAAATTGTTTCCTAAGAAACTTGTTTCCTAACCTTGATTCACCTTATTAGGATTTAGTAAAATATATACTTTATTTTTCATAATAATTGAAGAAAAAACAAAAAGAAGAAACTTTCCCTACAGTTTGGCATGTGGCAGTGTCTTTGCACTTGCTCACTCAGGCTTCTTATGTGTTTTCCCTTCATCTCTATTTCCCTTGTCATGACACCACAAAGTAAATGATGGGGCCACAAGAGGATTGAAATTGTGAGATAGGATTACTGTTCATCATCACATTGACTAGCCTTCTCCTGACATCTTGGAATTCAGTTGCCTGGGTCCAAGTACTGTATGTTAGAAAACAGAGATCTAGAACATAAGACTGAATACAAAAGGTCTTGCTGTTCCTGATAGGCTCTTTGTCCATCCCATGAGGACACAGATGGTAATCTGCATTGCATCTCTAGTTCAGAGGCTTTCCCCACATAAGGTCAAAGCTCCATATTTGGATGTCTGCCCTAGCATGCTGGGAAATGTAAGAAAGCAGCTCAAAGTGGTGTATGATTCTGGAGCCAATGGTCAGATTTAGGAGCTAACAATGAGCCAAGAGAGCCTAGAGGAGAAAATTCATTTTTGTTCCTCTGTGCCAGAATATGTGAGCAGAACAGAGTCCAGCACAAGGGAACATGCCTGGTGAGGGCACTAGAGTCTTGATTATGGGTGCATCTAGGAGCCCTGGATGTGGAGGGAGAAAACTAAGAAGACATGAAGCCTATTTGCTGTGTTCAATTTAGAAAGCCCTCCACAGTGTACTGTTGTCTTAAATGTTTGCTTCTAACTTGGAAGTTGCTATTAAGGCAAAGGAGCTAACAAATTGAGGGGTTAACTAAAACCATATGATTATAACTACTGTACCTCTCACTGAGTTATCTTTTTGCCTGTTTGATAGATATAGCTTGATTTTATATATAGATTAAATACTAATAATTAAGTGACAAGTGACTGAAGCACCTCAGCTGATTTTATAGTGGCAATCACCAATGTAGGCTCAATTTAGGAAAGGAATCCTCATTTTCTTCAGTTCACTAATGTGGTGAGATGAGTACCAGCAGGAAGTAGCATAGGGAGCCACATCCTACCAAGACATCCTTGCCTCTGTTTTCTCCTAGAGCCTCACCTTTGTATTGACCTTTGGGCTTCAGTGAAAAGTTATTAAATTTCCCCAAACTTCATCTTCTTCAATTATTTTTGGATAATATTTATTTCATATAGTTTATGCCTCAGCAGGGGGAAATTCCCCCAGTTGTAAATAACAGTACTCACAATTTTGAGTGGTTACTGAATCCTTACCACTGTTTTGAGCTGACCATTCCCATGTCATTCCAGTTCATTTTGAGCTTTTGATTTAATTATTCAGAAGTGTTATGTTCTGTCTTGCTCTCCCCTCACAGATATTTAGCCATTGCAGTCATACAAGTTGTACTTTATGTCAGAGTTCAGATCTTAAAATTGAAGATGGAAAAGCACCATTTGTATTCCTGAGAAGTAGTAAAAAAGATGATTTTTGGACAAGTTGCTTTTCTTTTTCTTTGGTATGGGGGATTGAACTTGGGACCTTGCACTTGTGAGGCAGGCAGCGGAACCACCGAGCTAAATCCCTGGCCCTGGTTTTCTTATTTTTAACATATCAGCTCTTGGTGACACTGCAGGTGGGATGCATGTGGCATTTGGGCTTGGATGAATAATGAGGTCCTTTTCCTTCAGTGTCTTGGTTGGTCCTGGAGGCATCATGGGAGATGAGGTGTTGCCGTGAAGCAGCATTTTTTTTGTGCTGCAGGAAACATCCTGGCTGCACCTCTATATAGAATATGGCACCTGTCTACTGAGAAGGAAATGGATGACTGTTTCCTTCACATGTGTCATTAAGCTTTGCCCTTGGGTGGTGATCCTGGCCTGGCCATTGGACTCCTTTGGTAACTCCCACTGTGAAGAGGGCTGGCTTAGAATGGGTGTTTTCATTTTTCTGTCATCAGCATACCATACTGCAGCAATGAGATTGCCCAAGCCTTCTCTTTCTTTGCAAGTCCAAAATACCTCTGGGATACTTCTTTCTTCCATTGTCTTCTTTGTCTCTATAAATATGACTACTCCAGGTACCTCATATGAGTGGAGTTGTACAGTATTCTTTTGTGGCTGGCTCATTTAACTGAGTATGGTCTTCACATTTAATCCATGTTTTAGTAGCCTGTGTCAGAATTTTCTTTTTAAAAGTTGAAAAGTGTGTGCATACCTGGCATTTTGTTTATCCATTCATCGATCAGCAGACACTTTGGTTACTTTCAACTTTTGGCTATTGTGAAGAATGCTACTATGAACATAGGCCTTCAAATACAATGGACCCTTGATTGAGGAACTTGATCGGTTCCCGGGGGCTGGTTGTAACTCAAGTTGCCTGTAAGTCAATGCAGCTGGATGTTTACGTGGATACACACTATAGATGACAAAAGGCAGATGAATCTTTCATTAACTCAATTAACCCAAGTTGTTTGTATGTTACAGCAGTCTAACTTGAGGGCCCACTGTACCTGCTTGAGTTCTTGCTATCACTTTTTTGGGTATATACCCAGAAGTGGAATTGCTGGTAATTCTGTTTACATTTTTTAGGAACTACCACACCATTTTCCATAGGCACTGCACCCTTTTGTGTTATCATAGGCAGTGCAAGTTTCTAATTTCTACATATCCTTTCCAACTCAGGTTATTTTCTGTTGTTTTGGTAGCAGCTGTTTTCATAGATGTGAAGTGGTGGCAATCAGTTTTTATATTGTTCTTTGAACAAAGTTAGTTTGTCTAATTACACTGTCATTAATAAGAAACAAAATTTTTCAGAAAACAGGAGTGTTCCTCTAATCAACTCAATTCACACAGCACTTAGAAGCCTAAAGCTGAAGCCATCAAATAACAAAATTACAACAGATAATAGTTTAATAAAAACAATGAAATATCTAAAGAATACATTTGACCTTGAAAAATCTAGAAAGTAGTCTTTAACACTATCACAAAATATATTTCTCTTTGTACTGCTATCTGCTTACTTCAGAAAGGTACCTTACTATATGTAGAATAGAATCAGAATCTTTTAATCTGTAACATTTATTTACCTAATTTTTTCTCTTAATTTACTTGTCCGTATTCCTGTATGTTGCTCCAATCTCTTTATATTAAGTACAGCACTGAAGTCTATGTAATTCTAAATACTGCTGTTACTAGGCCTGTCTGCTCAGAAATGTTCAGTGGATGCTCTGTGGTTAACTATCGATCTGACACTCAGGGTTCTGCTCAGTCCATATGAGTCTTTTTCATCTGTGTTATATGAATGCTATAATCTAGTCTATGAATAGGCCATATGCTTTCCTGACTCTTCTGTTTTCACATAGGATATTTCTTCTGCCAGTATCTTCTTCGACCTCATTTCTGCCCATGAAAATTCAGCCCTTCCTTTGAGGGACAGTTCCAATCCCACTGTTTCCATGACAGTCCAAGTAATTATTTCTGCCAGAAATACTGTAGATTTTGAGCACAGAGTGCCTCTTTACTGTATACTTTATTTATGGTACTGTACTATTTCAGATATTTCCCTTATCTCATCTGGTGGGGTTTCTTTTTGTTGTTTTGTTGTTTTGGGGGTTTATTTATTTTTTACAACTTACTGTCTTCTTTTTCTGTTGTTTTGGAGCTGGGGATCAAATCCAGGGCCTTGAGCATGCTAGGCAAGCAAGTGCTGTACCACTGAGTTATAACCTTAGCCCTACAACCTATGTATTTAAAAATTTTTCCCTGTGGCTATCTTCCTTCATCCAGCAATCCACACTATTCTTGTGGACAGATGCTTTGGCATATTCTGAAGAGAAAAGTGCCTTAACCTCATAGTGAGGAGAATCCCATCCACTTCCAGCTTTGTGACTTAGTACCTGTGTGGTTTTGGACAATTGACTTTGTCAGTTATTTGATGTCCAAAATGAGAAGGTGGAACCAAGATGCTCTTTGAGGTTTATTCAAACCATATCTAGTCCTTTTTTTCAGAAATGACCCCAAATATATGAGTCACTTCTGCTCCTGTCCTGGAACTCTTCTCCTTCTCTCCTCTCATCTCAGTGGTGTTCTGCAGACAATAATTCTGATTAAACAACTGTAGACAATCTGAGAGAGGAGAAAGAGAGCTGGAAGAGAAGAACCCTTCAAGGGGAACATGTCCGCTTTTTCCTCTAAATCCTCGTACCTCTATTGCCTTATTGTGACATTGTGCTAAGCAGTCTGAAACACTAACAGCTACTTGCATTCCCCAGAACCATCTTTTCACAAAGCCCACTATCTGCAAGCCTGTCTTTGAAATGATCAGGCATGACTAATACATTATTCCACAGCTGTAAAGTTTTAGAACTAGAAAGTCCTGTCATTTATTGCAATAAAATGAAAAAAAACCCACAAACTTTTTTAGGAAGTTGTTTGGATTCCACGAACCCAACACTGTTTTAGCTTCTAGTAAATAATACTGTTGCTGAAATGGATGAGGCCAGCACAGGGAACAGGAAAATTTTGGCGTTCAGCAGGATGGCACCAGGTTTGATAATTCCAGGGTGGGACTTCCTGCTATGATACAGAGCCTGAGTTAAGAGACCTCCTTTCTTAACTTGTGATTATTGTGTTTTGGGCAAGAAGAGGATACAGAAGTCCTTTTCATGGGTATAAAGAACAGTGCAGAAACAAGTTGGCAAGTGAGGAGTAATTTGATGTGACTTTTAAAATTACTTCCTGTGGAGGCATTGGCTACTTCAGAGCACTGGGGCAAACCAGGCAGCGCTTAGCTACTCTAGGTCTATTTTTTCTCTTCCTTCAGTGCAGTCTCCCTGAGCCCCTGGTGGGTGCATACACTGGAGAAGAGTCAGTGCTGTTTTATAAATCATAGCTCTTCAATATATATCACAAGCCCTGGCTTTTCTTTCCAGCTCTAGAGCCATATTTCTAACTACTTACCAGATAACCCGATGTCCTCCGGGTACATTATATTAAAAGTTAAGCAACATCTCATTTCCCCTGCCAGTCCATCTGCACATCTGTATACTAATAACAAAACTATCATGACTGTTATTACAACCACTACTATTACTCCCAGGGGATTCCTTGATCAACATTTATTCTGTGCCAGATAGAGTAGTAGATGCTGATATAAATTCATTTAACTCTTACTATTAGATCGTATTAATGTTTCCATTATTACTCGAAACCAGAAAGCTGTCCTTCTGCCCATCCATGTCAGTTTGGTGACCAGATCCCATTGATGCTATTTCCTTAACAAATGTCAGATTCTTCCCTTTAATTCCAGCGTCTCTATAAAAATTCTCAGTCTTATTGGAACAATAACAGGTTTCTTTTTGCTGTTGGATCCTCCTGCTCTTAGGATGCTCTCTCCACTTTTGTAAAACAGAAAAAAAAATCATAGTACCTCCTTAGTTGAAGTGCTTGAGTTGCCATCAGGATATAGTCCAGACTCCTTCCAGTGGGACACAGAGCCTTTCGTCTTTTGTCCCATGTGTTCATAAAAAGAAATAAGCTACAGATTCATATAGAAAAATGTTAACAGGGACAGGGATTTAGCTCAGTGGTTCTGCCGCCTGCCTTGCAAGTGCAAGATCCTGAGTTTGATGTCCAGTACCAAAAAAAAAAAAAAAAGTCAACAGTGTTTATCTCTGAGTTATTGGGATTATTGATATTCATTTTATTTAATTGTATTTTCTGAAGTTTCTATAAGAAATATACATTACTTTTTAACAAGAGAAAGCAGCAAATGGTATTTAGTGGCAAGGACTGTATCTTCATTCCTTTAAAATATTTTCTTTCTCATAATATCAAGGTAGGGTGAGCTAACTGCTGAATCAAATAGGATTTGCTCAGATATGATAGATTTTTTCTGCCCAGTGAATGGACAGAATGCAAGATGTTCTACTTCCTTCTTTCCTCTAAGAATTGTGCTAACATCTGGACCATTGCTGAACCTCACCTTAGACCCAATTGCTTGAAAAAGGCAGGATTCCAATTTATGACAGTCATTTTATTTTTAATGGCATAGCTAGCTTCTGAAAAGTAGACAAATCTTTACTCTGCTGCCTCATTGTAATGGGAGAGCCTGATATGTACACAACAGATCGTTAAAGGTATCTATATTTTCTGTAGATAAATAGCATATTAACTACATGGTCTTCTTTATGCTCAACTTAGCATTTTATGGTTGAGTTTGTAATAAATCTTTGAGGTTTACTGCTCTCTCTGTCTGGTTTTGTTTGATATTGTTGAAAATGCAGAGGGTCAGGCCACATTTACTGTTTCTTTGACTGGCATGTTAGGGTGCCTTTTACTACTCCATGTTTAATAAATCATTTTGATATAGGGACTGTGAAGAAATACTCTCAGGCTTTATCACTTCTGACTTAATTGAGTTTCATGATGCACATTTTTTCTTAGTGGGATAAATTAAAAATGGCCGATAAAGCTGCCTGTAAAACCAAAATAGGTTAAACCTGCCTAGCATATTAAATGTATTGATAAGTAATCTGTCCACTGTTTTTAATCATGTTTATTAACTCTCTGGTAGTTTTATTTCCAGTAACTTGCTAAATAACTGTCATTATGTACTCTGTAATATTTCTCTTTAAAATATTATTGAAAGTCCATGAAAATAATTAAAGTGTCAATATCATCCACCTACTTCCTGTTAGCAAGAATTGCTGGTGATTTTATGATTAGCTGGGTATATGGTTGTGCTTACTTTGTGGAACTCAGGAGGAAAGGAAACCAATTCATAACAGGTGAATAGAGACAACGAATGGTTTTGAAGCTGTGTAAAATAATTAGACTTTGTACATTTACATCATACATGCTATTGATATAAATGCCTTTAAACATTCTATTGTTGAGAAGATAAAGGACATATATATATGTGTGAATATATGCATTATGTTATGTAAATGGTATAAACAATAGTAATATATTTGTTGTGCTCTTCAGTCCTGTCTTTGTCACAGGGTATTTGGCTTTGTAAAATTCTTGAATTCTATTGACTAGAAAACAGCTAATGAAAGTCTTCCTGAAAGTAAGTGACATATCTATACATCAAAATGGAATAAAAATTGTCATTCATTTACCCCTTATCTTTTTATAATCAGTTTGATGGGACCCCAGATCCTGTTTCTCTGCTCTGAGATTTAGGCAATCCCACATTAGAGAGAAATTATGTGTGTCATTTATGAGAATGTTTCCTAAATAAATTATGAGAATCATGAGATTGCTAAGCAAATATAGGTAACTAATACAAAAAGAAGCAGGGGATATATTTTATTAATTTACATATTCAAATATTGATTTCTGGGATGACAATGATAAAGAAATTAGATATGGCTTTTTATGATCTAATTGAAAAGAAAGATGAAATAGTCACCCAAACATGATATAGGTACAAATGTGCTGCACTTTATAAGGGAAAAACACAAGGTCCTGTCAGAACATACACAGAAAAATCTATCTTGGCATTAAAGATACAAGAAAGTTTCCTTGAGAAACCAGGAGGGAATAAGAGTAGTCATCTCAGCCTTGAGGCAGGGGTGAGGAGCAGCAGAGAGAAGAGTCAGTGCAGAGGAGGCCAGAATGAGGTCTTGGAAAGGAAAGGAAGGAGGTAAGAAAAATATCAGAGCATTCTAAACTTTTGAGGATTCTGGACATTGTCCTTAAAACATGGGAAACCATGGAAGCGTTTTTAAGCACCAGATTACAAGGTTTCCGTTTTCCAGACATCACAACTGGTTGCGTGGACAGTGGACTGGAAGGGACTTAGAACGAACACAGGAACTTCAGGTAAGGCTCACGGTAAGGCTGTGCTGAGCTCAGACTAGAGTGGGAGCTGGAGAGAGGAAGAGAATCTAAGGATTTGAGATTATTTCAGAACCATCGTTTAGTCTTGGCTCTGAGAAAGGAATGCTTTCAGAGGGAGGTGGGAAGGATTGATTTCAGGGTTCTGGCATGGACAAATTATGTGCCTGGTGGGGAAGAGGAGGAGTTACGTTAGTGTAATTTTGATATATTTAAATGGAAATATGAAGTAAACCCTTGAATGTGCAGAGCTAGAGATGGAAGAGAAATCAAGGTTGGGTTATAAGTGCATCAGTTTTGGCAAAAGGATGTTATATTTTCATCTCCATGGAGTAGTTAAGATTGTATGGGGAAGGAGGGTCAAGAGTGAGCAACAGGGAGGAGAGAATGAAGTGTGAGGAACAGCAACCTTTAAACACATTCACGGTGGAGTCACAATTAGTGTGTTTCACTGCCAGGTGGTTTGAACCACTGGTAGCACATGCACAGCTGTCCTATCCGGCAGCTTTTTATTAATTTTATTAGTAAAATGACTGATACAAGTGATTAGATTCTTTGGTACCACCAGTGGTACAAGCCAGCAGAGGGAGCTATCATGCATGTACCACACAGGTGATTCAAACTGGCAGGAACAGGCAAAAGCTGGGACAAGAGAAGAGGACAGGGTGACAAGAAAGGAGCATCAGAGAAGAGAGATGAAGATACAGAAGGATTCAGGAGGGAAGGAGCTGTCAGCTTACCTTGAGTTCTTATGACACTGCTAATGGAGGATGGGGAAGGAAGAGCTCAACCGAGCATTTTTGGTGTGGTAACTACTGTCAGCGCTGTGAATTGAAAAGTACACCTTGTAGTTAGCGACAGGGAGAACTTACAAATCTGTTTTGGCCCAGCACCAGGGCTGAAGCCCAGACAGGAATGGGTTGAAGACTTAAACCAACCTCTGGATTATTAAAATTGAGTTTTAGTGATATTTTTATTTATTTGAACATAAGTAGTGGGAAGCCATTTTAAGTATTATGAAGCTTTTCTGGGGCGAGATGGAGTTGAAAAGAATGACTGTAATTGAGAGGTCTAATAAATAGTTTGTATAAAGATGGGATTTTTAAAAAAATCTTCAAAATTAAGTTATATATGGTATTACTATGGTATTGCTGAAGCTCACCCTTTTACTTGTATATTTATTTCCCTGTAGCTAAGAATTCTTTCTTAGGTACCATGTAAGCCCATTCATGAAAAATTATTTTTCAAATTTTTCTTGACACAGTGACTTGGAAACTAACTACTGTCTCTAGAGTTGGAACTCAGGTTGTAGGAAAATATAATGCAGTGTCACATAAGTACTTGGGAAGTGACACCTATCAATCTAATTTAAAAGAATATTTGAATCAAAAAGTCTTTGAACCATGTGTTAGGTTGACAAAGGAACTACCTTTATCTGAAGCTATGACTGAGCATTGTAATGAGCAGCAGTCAAAAAATTCAAAGTTATTATTTTGACAGTAACTGAATGCATTTTTCTTGCCTGTCTAGATGCAGCCTTTTATTGCCAAGTAAGCTGCTGAACTGGTGGATTCATAGCTATTATTTGCATAAGAAGTTTGAACCACCATGGGAAAAATGATTTTGAATTTCTTGCTTCCATTTGTTTACTTTCTGCACAATATTAGTGTTTTCATGGGAGGAATTTTTGTTGCATTGGGTTTTCCTAATTTTAATACAGTGTAAATAAACTAGGAAATATATTTTGGACAACTGTACACATAAGTCAAAGGAGATAAATATGGAAGAGGATGGAAAGAAAGTCTCAAAATAGGAAGAAAAGCTCTGAAACCTCTGACCTTATCTCCAGTTGAACCTAGAGAACCATAGATGGGATATTGGGCAAGATAGTCTGATCTTGGGCAGAGCACTGGTTTGCAAAATGGTTTGCATGTTACAATATGCAAATTCGTGGACCTGACTTTTGGATATAACAATCCACTTAGTCCAGGGTTTGTCCAGAGAATCTTATTTTTTTTATAAAGTGCTCTATGTGATTTTTGATATACAGTTAGGTTTGTGAGCCTTTGGCTAATAAAATTGAAACTCTCTGAAAAAGAAACAAAACAGGTAAGAAAATTAGAATTTATGGAGATTCTATTATGAGCTGAACAATTTTACATATTTTATCTCATTTATTCCTTAACACCATCTTGTAAGGTATATCATTTTATTCCACTTTTAACCCAAGATTAAAAAAGGTTTACAGAACTTGAAAGGTCATGCAGCTACTGGGAGACAGAACCTTTATTTGCATTCAGGTCATTTGATATGCTCTGTTAGAATCTTGTGAGAGTCTGAAAAATGCAATATGATGGAATTCTCGTTGCACCATCATCTTGTCTCTTCTTGCCATGTACCTATTGTCAGAGGTGAGCTTTCTTATTTGTCTTTAAAGAATATACATGTGGTAGCTGAATGGAGAGGACTGATGTTTTGAGAGAACTGAAGTCAGATGCACTTGGATCAACTTATGTCTTCAAAGGTCTACAGTGAACATGGCATGTTGTGACCAGAGTTGCATCTCTCAAAGGTCTATGCTAACAAGTTCATTGTTCACTGAATGAAAAGATACCATTCACTGCACGTAAAGAAATAAGACCTGGTGGGGCCCCACAAAGAAAAGGCCAGAGTCTTGAGTGGACATAACATGCTTCTTAAGGGTGAGGGCTGGGTTGCTATCTATTTCTGTCACTTGTGACCCTGGGAGCATTGCCTGATGTTTCTAAACTTTATTTTCATTTTCCTGTTTGTAAATTGAAAGTACTAAGTCTGCCCTTGAGACAAGTGCATGCCAGCTGAGATAATGTATGTAGAACACCTCAGTCAGAGTAAGGGCCCTAATATTATTATTAGGGAGAGGCAGGGGTAGCTATAGGAGAGGCCAAACCCTAGCAGCCAGGGTACAGTGGGGCTAGGTGTATGGAAAAATTTATCATCAGAGGCAGAAACAAAGATAGACCTCACTCTTTGATGGCTTTGCTTGCTGAGGAACCAGGGGGTTCTCCTAATCGTTGTGTGCCTGAGGTCCTCCTCTGAGTGTGGTTTGCAGAGCTTTAGCACTGTATGGACTTGGTGCTCATCAAGGCTGCAAATTCCTGAGTCCTCTTCAGACCCAGACCCAGGGCTTTCCAGGCATTTCTAGTGTTCCCTGAAGTTTGAGAAGTGGTAATAGGTTGGTTTCCTTGGTGTGGATCACTTTGGGAGAAGATGCCTGGTCTGAGAGGAGCGTTTGTCCAGGCTCAGCCATGCGGATCCTTTCTTCAGAGCACAGTCTAGCAGCAGCAGTTGAAAAGATACTGAGAAGAGAGAGAGGAGAGGGAGAGGGAAAGAGAGAATCTTTGCTAAAAATGTTAACATGCCCTTTCCCAATGGGTTCTGGAACATGAATGAACAATAATGAAGCACCCAGCAAGAATTTTCCTCAAACGAGCATCAGCCTGAGAGGGACTGTGATGCTGGGAAGGGTTTGAGGGAATGTGGACTGAAGCCCCCACAGGGAGGACAGAGGAGCTGAGCCTCAGTAGCAGCAGACCAGGGCAGGTACCCTTGCGGAGGAAAGTCAGAATAGACCTGGTCCAGGGTGATCTCAAGGGAATCATCCAACATACAGACACAGACTCATACACGAGAAAAACCCAATCTGCTGGGTTTAACTTTTATTTTGGGGGGAGTTCAATGTGTGTTTGTTTGTTTGTTTTACTAGTTGCTCAAACCGTTTGGGGTCAGGGCTATGGGAGGATTTCCCACCTTGCTGTGTTTTCTATGAAACTAGCGTGAAAACAGAGTTTCTGCATTTAGAATATCGTATAGGAATTGAGCAAGATGAAAAGCAACCTTTTTGTAGCTACAAGGAAAAGAAAATGGTATACTGTTGCTTTCTATCTTTTCTGCATTCATGATCTAAGTTTATTTAGTATACTTGCTCTTTGCTAGGCCCTGTATCTGTTATCTTGCTAAATCCTGATAATAAACAAGAGTTTGTCATGCTTATACCCACTTAGAGATTGAAACTCTTCCAGAAAAGTTGTGGAATTTTCCTAAGACACACAGCTCAGTGAATAGTGAAGCTGAGATTCAGAACCAAATTAGGCTTGTTACAAAGTAGGAACAAGGTACCCCTATGTACCAAATGCAGGTTCTCTCTACCTGATTCCTAGAAAAAAAAATGCAACACATATGATAACCATTTGAATGCAATAATAAAAGTAACAGTGTTTCCTCCTTGCCCTTCTTAATTCAGTAAGTACTATTTACTGTTCCTGTTATGCTATAGTTGGTTGATGTTTTATGAGATATGGAGAAGTATGATTAATTTACAATCCTTTTGTAAAGGATTTTGGAGAGAAGAATAGAATTCTTGGGCAGAGTGAAACCACCACATCCCACAGGTGTTTAAAGGAGATAGCAATTCTGCCTGGCACACCAGGGGTGTCTCTAGGGGGAGTGGAATTTGAGACAACACTTTTGGAATAGGACTGTCTTTCATTTTATGTTTGCAGAATGTGTTAAAACTATTTGCAAAAGTGTGTTGTGAGTTGGAAAAATAATTACAACAAAGAGAGTCTTATTAATACTAGATATTTGTCCCTTCTTTGTATAACTTATCCTAACATAAGCTCGCCTACCACTAGAGATACAAAAACTCTCACAAAGAAACCCCACCAAATGGAGGGGATTATTTATTACTGAATTTTTTCTGGAGAGAGAAATTTATATCAACCATTTTTCTTAGAAAAATGGAATTTGTTTTAGTGAGAGAAAATAACACCTTGACTTAAATTCTGTTAATAGAAGCATCCTCTTGTTTTTATCTTGAGGGAAGTTTTTGTTTTTTTCTATTACTGCAATGACATAGTCATTTTCTATGATGTTATTTGGCCATCATTTATTCTTTTAAAATCATATTTCTGGTCTCATTTATAAATGTGCTTGCATTTTTATTATTAACATTTAATAGTGGCCACCCATTAAAACTGTTGCAGTCCCTAAGTATATTATAAATTTAACTGACATGTTATTGCTTTTGGATTAGAAGCTGAAAAGTAATTAAAATTCTTGTTATTGTTGTAATGCTATTATTATGATGATGCAGTATTTCCCCAAATAGTTTATATAATTTGATCCTTTTCTTCATTTGTATGTCTCTTTATTTACTGGACAGGATTTTTAATAGTCATATTTAAAAGAAATAAACTCTTAGGGCTGTTGAGAAATCCTTTTACAATGCCATATTAATCTATTTAGCTCTCAGGCGTTTATTAGCAGATCAAAGGAATTTCCTGGCCACTCCCACAGGTCTGACTGACTTTTATCTGTTTTAATGAAGATTCCTCAGCTTACCAGGGGCTGGTCCAGGCCCTGAGTAGATTAGTCCCCAACCAAATCTCGGCAGAGAAGAACCAACAAACTACACATATTTTTAAATCTTTAATTTTATATGTTAGTAAGTACCTGTTAAAGTAGTTCTTGCAATGTGAGGAGAAACTTAGGTCTGTATAGCCTACATGATGTTTGTTCTGATGCTGATGTCATTCATTTCAAATGGATCTACAACACTTTGTGGATGTATAGGAATGAAGCAAATTAATCTCTAACCAATAATCCCAACAAGCAATACATTCACTTTATCATTGATTTCCACTGATAGTTTTATAGCATGCGGCTTTATAAAAAGTCATTAAATGGTATGTCTTGACCTTTTCTACTCAATGTCTTACGGATGGCCATGATTTAAAATTCTCAACAACAAAATGTTAAAGGTCAGTGAAACAAGTCTTTGGCATAGTACAACTTTCTATCTTTATATTCACAGTCATTTATGGAATAAATATGCTTTGAGCACATATTATGAGCCAAACCCTGTGCTAGACCTACGGATATGGTTCTGAACAGGGAACTTGCCCTTATAGTGCATATTCACATTATAATCTGTCAGCCTGTCAGGCTCTTAACACTTTCACCATGGGGGCATAATTCATATGTCTTGCTGCCAGGTGGCTTGAACCACCCATAGTACTTGCTTGATATCCCATGCATGATTGTACCACTTGTTCCACTGCTATCACCAGTGGTACAAGCCACTCAATGAGACAATCACACATGTACCGCTGGTGGTACAAGCCGGCGGGAATGTGATAAAGGCCTTCTTTTTAAATTTAATCTGAGTTCCTGTCTTTTCCAACTACACAATGAGAATTGGGGAAGATAAAGAACAATAAAAGCATACCTTACTACAGCAAAATGATTTTCCATTGCAGCACATTGGTTGGCATTTCCAAGATAAATAGATCCATAAAGTTAAGTTGTGAAGTTAGTGGATAGGAGCAGGTAACTTGTGCAGGTAGGGAGGGTTTCAGATTTCAGAGCATTGAGTGATCAAGGATACTAAGTAATATTTAAATACTTTTCTCCACAAATTTTAAATTTAAAAAATCCATATAAGTTTTTAATATACAGTTAACTGAAAATAAACTGTCCTTTAAAAAATATCATTTGTCTTCATGAAGGAAGGACTACTGAAAATGAAATGAGAAAGCTATCTAGCTTTAACCCTTGTAGTTTCTACCACTGTTTTGAAAAGATGAAAAAAACATTGATAACTTTGTATTTTCAGTGCCTACCAGTTCCACATAGTTCTACTGCATTTCTGAGTTTTGCTTTCGTCAATTTCCAGCTCTAAGTTGGTCTAAAAACGTCTGAGTGCCTCCCATGTTTCAAAGCTGGTGCATGTGAGATAGATGCAGTAGTCCTATCAATTTTGTTTTAGGTGCTAATAAAGCCTCATATGTGTCTCATGGTATAGGATAAATGTGGGCAAAAATCTTCCATGGTTACATTTCATCATCACCACTGAGATGGAATGGATTTGTGAGTGTTAGAAGTATTTATAGATCTGATAGGCAAAACGTATCAGAAATGTATTGGGATATGGGAGTAGTAAATACAAGAATTCTTTGGATTCTGCTTCTCTTTATCTTCCTCACATGTTCCTCCCCATGATAGGAGAGTTGGTCACATGATTGATATAGCTCACTGAGCCTTCTTTCCCTGCCTGTGGCCAAGCATGGAAGGGCTTGTGTTCCCAGGGATGGGTGGACATACTCTCTGCCCACTGTGCACAGCAGGCTCTTTTGTCTTCCCTTCTTCCTGTATAGATAGGACTCCCAGGCAATACTTAGGAGACTGTGTGTGCTCCCTGTGCCAGCGCCATTAAACTGGCTTGGTGGAAGGATTGTTGGTCTGTTCAGAGAACCAGAATAAATTGAATTGGAAAAGTAGGAAACCTCATTTATTGCTTGTAGCTAAACATTATGTTTGAAAATTGCCAGATATTCAGAGCTTCTTCACCTACTTATGGGAATAATGCCGGTTGTTTTTCTCAGGTATTTCAGCTTGTGTCTAGATGTCCTCCCAAAGCCTCATTTGGTCATAGGTGGGGCTTTTTCAGAGGTGGCTAGATCTAGAGCATGTCAACCTGGGATTAAGGGTGTGTGGTTACTAAATTAGTCCACTGATTGATTTGGCATAGTTCTAGGTAGCATTAAGGGTACCCCACACTGGGTGTGAGTGCCTCTTGCCCTAAGGGTAGGTAGCCTGAATAAGCTATAAGGGACAGAAGGAGGGTCCTTGCTTGTTGTTCATTATTTGTCTCTTACTTGCTCCCTTATGCCTACCATGAACTATTTCTCCTCTATGATGCCCCTCTGCAATGCCATCCTCCCTTGGAGCCAGTCAACTATGAACTGAAGCTTCTACAAACTGTGAGCCAAATAAGCCTTTCCTCCTTTAACTTTGAGTGTCTGGTGTTCTGTATCAGCAACAAGATAAGTAACTAAGACAGCAGGGAACCACAGAGAGGAATGGAGGTGAAAAAGAGAGAGAAAGAGAGGGAGAGAGACAGAGACAAAGACAGAGGCACAGAGAGCAAGAGAGAAGAATCTCATACCGCCAGACCTCCTGTACTGTCCATGGAGGATCTAGAATTCTTATCTTCAGTGTTTGTTGGGTACCCATGATGCATTTACCTGGGGATGATGGCGTCTATGTACTTTACTTTCCTACTTAGGTTATGAGTAGGTGATGAAAGTCATCCTTCTGTGGGCAATGCATACCACCTAAAAGTATTTGGGGGCTGAGGATGTAGCTTAGTGGTAGAGTACTTGCTTCCCCCATGTGAGGCCCTGGTTCAATCCCCCAGCACTGAAAAACATTTACATAAAGCATGACTTACTGCACTTGTATTCTTTTTCACATGTGAAAGTCTTTTATATAACATTATGCAGAATTAGGAATGAGGCTTTAGTGGAGCACAGGGTAGAATTATATGCAGTCAAAAAGCAGGTGTGTAGGTTATACCAGGATTTTGAGTAGGTAAGGGACTCTCCCAAGAATTAGTTGCTTCCCTCTCATTCTTCAATTTCTTTCCATTTCTTAGAGTTGAAAATTAGAAAGAGGGTGCTGCAGGTTGAGATTATGAGGGAAAAAATGGGAAAGTAAAAACAGTAGATAAATATACTTAGTTTTATTTCATCCACACTTCAAGCTCTGATTAGGAGAGTACAGCTTTGCCCTATCAATGATTAGTAGGATTCTTCGGCTAATTAGCTAGCAGAAGAGAGACAAAGAGAATACTCTTTTTTCTGTATTGCAGACATTTATCATTTTGTTTGTCTAGTTACTACTATCTCACTCTCTATATTCCAGCTTCATAGTACCCTTTTTTCTTTAGGAGAGACTGGCAGGCACCAGTAAGTTTCCTTAGAGTCAAGACATCTCACAACTGAGGATTCTTAGTAAAGGAATAAGCCATCAATCAACTACTTATACCTTTCCAATCCAAAATTTGTTGCATTTCTTTAAAGACAGAATGACTTAGATGAGTTTTGTAGGGATTAACTGGGTAGAAGAAAGCAGGAAGTACCCAGTACTGAGTGAAATAAAGTACTGAGTGAAATAAAAAGGTTGAAGACGTGAGAGGGAGATATATCAAGACTTCTGAGAAGTTGCCTGGGAACTTATTCAGGGTCCAGGGGAGGGATTATTCTACTAGGTCACTCAGAGTTCTTGCAACAGTCTTCATTATCTGGTTCTGTAATTTTTCTTTAACCTCCTGAAAGAGTAGTTACTAAATCTTATACTTTAATCCTAGGTAACATTATAATGAGAAAAACAAAACACCTGTTTTTCTAGATTTTTTTTTTTGTATCAAGTGGTAAAACCTCAAAGGAGGCTGGAATGGTGTGAGAAGGGTATGTTGGTTGATATTCAAAACCAGGTTTCACAGTCACTTTTTTTTTCCAGAGGAAGAAAGAACAAGGCACAACCAAGTGGCAGAACTCATTTAGATTATGAGTTAATTGAGGTCATGGGTTCTGTGCTTGGCAATATGTTGGGTACAGTGACATAAAAAACATGGTTGGTAGCCAATCAGTTAGAGTCTAGGTGAGGAAGTGTCTGGGTCTGGGAAGGAACTACAGCTCAGTATTAATTTTGGCAAAATATCAGGTGACCAGGTGATAGATAAACCATTGAAGTATTCAGAGGAAATAGAGCTCAGTAACACCTGGAAAGGTCAAAAAAGTTTTTTAGGGGGCTGAGATTTGAGATGGACCTTAAGGGCTAAATGGGGCAGATGTACATAAACAGATGTGAGTGTGGCACACTGTGTTGGGTGCATTAATGTCTACAGTGGTTCTGACTCTCAAATTATGGAAGAAAGCTCTATTATCTTAATTTTATAATAAAAAGCCCCACAGGCTCAGAAAAAATAAATATAGGATCCCAAATCTCTCACCATTCGTAGTAAAGGTGAGAGGTGGATTTTATTTTTTTATTATTTTTTTTGACAAATTTAATTAAAGATACACCTTCAGTGATCAAAACTAAACAATAAAAATTTTTAATGTTCGTTTCAGATTAAATTTTGAGGGCTGGGGATTTACCACAGTGGTTCCAGCACCTGCCTCACAAGCGCAAGGTCCTGTGTTAGATCCCCAGTACCAGAAAAAAAGAAAGAAAGAAAGAAAGAAAGAAAGAAAGAAAAATACTATCAGATTAAATTTTGAAGTGGATTCTGAGATATTCTAAGGGAGTGGAGTGGAATGAAAGGTCAATAGGATGAGCACAAATATCAACTTTAGATACCATGCAAAAGATAAACTGCTGAAATTCTTTATAAAATTAATAGCTTTTTAAAATAAAGAATAAAGGTCTACATACATACTGTCTATGAAATACGGAGCAGAATAAAATCTTGAAGATGTTAAAAGCAACATATTCCATATAATAATTTAGGGAAGTTATTTTTTCTGTTAAAATATTTTTTCAATTTTGACTTGCCAAATTTTAAATTCTTTTCCTAAAAACAAAGATGAATTTATGAAAGTGAATTTTCCCAGTTTCATCTCCAACATACATACCCTAGTGGTGGTAGATACAGGGCACAGAAATAAAAGGCAGAGTCATGAAGGACACCAGTAAGTCTGTATTTATAATACAGGGGAATAAAGACAAAGATATGTAGAGCATAACTGCCTCACTGGGTATGAAGGATCTTCAAAGAGGGACAATCATGTTAAAGTGAATTATAATCAAATCAAATGAAATTTGGTTGTACATGGAAGTTGCCAATATCTTTAAAGGAAATATGAAAATCATGCTGCAGTATACTAGACTAGGTGTCCGAGGTGCCGCGGGCCCCAGTGTCCTACTGTTTGCAGGGCAAAAGAGTTAAGAGCAACCAAAAGCAGAGAAAGGCTTCAGATGGCCATGAAAGAGACATAGTTCTCAAGGATTTGGGGACTAAAGTTTGAGGAAGAACTCAATGATTTAGAAAAAACCCTTTTAGTAATTTGTACCATGGGTATTGGCTAAGAAAATAAGATGCTAGTAGTGAAAATTAGGTGATATGTTAACTAATGTTTACCAATATTACTAGCATGTAATACACACATAAAATAGTTACTTGGAAGCTACTTTTTATTTTTCTGCAACAGAACAATATTTTGCTGTAAAACATGTCAGCTACACATAGGAATTTTATTGTACTAGAAAATAACTCCTTTTGGTTAACTTTATTCTTGGCCTCAGAGCTTTTTGTTTTGATTTAATTCATAATTTGACAAAATTATTTTGGGTGCTATGATAGTGGCTAGTTTCACTGACCTAAACAGAATTTAGAGAAAAGAGAGTCAAACCTGTCATTTATTTTGGTTCAATTCAAAATAGCTCTATATAGAGGGGTGGATTTTAAACCTAGGCCTTCTACCTCCAGATCCATCTTCTTGCTTGCTGTATGGTACCCTGTGCAAGGAAGTGGTCTTGGAGCAAGAAAACAAACATTTTGCACTCAAGATGGAAACCAGATCATTTTGGTGAGGTACAGGTCATTTGGGAAAAAAATGGGTAATGAATTTGGAATGGCATCCAGAGCAAGAGCAGAGAATAAAGGGGCCGTTAAGGGAATTCTAGGCAGAGTGGGCTCTACCAAACCATTTTAGGTCCTGCCCAGATGGAAGAACTATGGAAGGGATGATCTTATAAACATGGCAGAAAGGGTTACTTAACTTGTAGGTTTTTCTACTTGATTACCTGCATCTGAAAATCAATAATGAGTATAGTCTGCTTTATTGAATTTTTCTTTTAACCATAGGCTTTCTTTGTTAACCTTTTTAATTCTTATGGTTTTGTTTTGTTACATTGGGTTCATCCTGGATGCTGTATCAATGAGGTGGTGTGATATGACCCAGGGCACCCATCTGTTTAATTTTGCTAATTTTCTTCATTTTCAAATGAATTTTCTTTGCTGCAGAAGTAGCACCAGAGCATGAATACCACTGAAAGGAATTTCATTTACACCTCTAGTGCTATCTTTGGGGCCCCCTGGATAATTTTCTTATCGTCTTGTTGCCATTTGTGAATGCAGCCATGTTGTTTGCAATTGAAATATAGTTTTTAAATGTGCCTCCTACTGTGGTTTTATAGAAGGAGTGCCTCTTCTCCTGGAAAATAAAACACCATTGATTGAACCAAGGGCCCTTCCAAAGGACTTTAATTACTGAATTAATTGCAAACTTCAGGACAAATCAAGGTCCAGTAGCAACAAACTGTTGAACAAGTGCCTGCATTGTTGTAAAGACAGTGGTAAAGCCTTTTGGATGTAAGTGGCTGGAATTGAGAGGAGTGGGTTTGGGGGAGACATCACCTTCTTGAGGCTGCAGGCTTTGCATTAAAGAGAAATCCATTTACCTTTTTGTTTGTGGTTTCTGGGAAACCTCTAAGAACTACTCCTTGAAGGCCTCCCAGTTTCTTAGAGGAGAGTTGGAAGGTGGTCTAAGTGTTGTAGATTAGAACTTTTCTGGGAAATAGATGGCTGGAGATAAACAAATGTTCTTGGTATAGTCCTTCAATAGGTTGATCTTTAAAATGCTGAATTTTAATTAGGAAGGAAGGACAGAAAGAGGAGAAAGTTGAGTGTTTCTCTTCTCTGGCAGAAAACTCACTGAAATGTTTTCTTCTCACTCACTCACTTTGGTGGTTATCTATTGGGTAAATTACCCCAGTGTTAGTAAAGGTCTGGGAAGTACTAGAAGTTTCTTTTCCAGGGAAAATAACTCCTTAAGTATTGAGGAGACTAGATGGAATGAGTTCTCCATTCAGAATGGTGTTTTCTATCTCACAACCTTTAATAGGACATTACCACGTGTCATTTTTGGCGGGACTAAGGGTAGATTTCAGATGCTAATATGAAACTGGTGGTCACACGTGTTTTCCTGATTTATGGTATTTTAGAATTTATTATGTTCCGAACAGTGTTCTGCAACTTTAGGCTTAGCAGCTCACTTAGTTCTCACAATAATCTTTAGGAGGTAGGGGATTCTGTAAGCCTATTTGACAGATGAGAAAAACTGGGCCCGACAGAGTCCATGGTAGACAGAGTAGGTTGTTTGGCTCCATTGTCTATGTAGTATAACTGAGTACTCTAGAAGACAGACATTCATCTCATTTAATATCACCTTGTATATTTATTGAAAGTGATGATTATTCTCATCTCCCACCAAAGATGAATCTCTTGTTCTATCCTATCCAATCCATCCATATGTCCATCTACCTATCTATCTATCAAAGAAATGTGGATTTAATGAACTTCTAGGTACAAGATTAGGCATTAGATATGAGAAAAGACCCTGTATCTATATTTGAGAATTTTTTCAATCTAGTATAAAGACAGGTAAGCAAA
Organism: Heterocephalus glaber; assembly: GCF_000247695.1. The sequence continues at coordinate 12,398,014 of NW_004624780.1, read as the reverse complement.
TAGGGTAGCAGAGGGCAGAGCATTTAGCCCAGACTTGGGAGGACTCATTTATCAATTCATCACTTTAAAAAGGATAGTGGCATCAGTATATGCTAGGCCCTGTAGACAACTAGGCAGTGCCTCCCATCCTCCCATCCTTATAGTCTGGTTAGGGGCGATGGATAAATAAGGAATATGTTGGCTTTTAGAGTGTTAATTGCCATGATTATGTTCAAGCATCAGCAGGGGTTTAGCATTTGTAAATGCAAGGTACAAGGTAGATTGTGAAGATCCCAGGAGAGGTAATGACTGTTCAGGGAACTTCCTAAAGATTTAGCGTAGCTGAAGAGTCCAGGGTAAGCAGATCAGAGATAAGTGGTGAGGGTTGGAGGGGTCATTTTAGGGACCTTAGAGACACTGAAGAATGATTCTTTTTACCCAGAATGAAGGGTTCTGTTTCCTCTAAACTCTCAGGTTACTTTAATTGAAAAGTAGAAAAGGAGGACTGAAAAGTAACAGCAGTGATAGATAAGATTTTGCAGAATTCAAAATAGTGGAAATCACCGCTTTAATTTTTAGCCAGTAGCTACTGGCTTTCTTACTAGAGGCAGGCTGAAGAAGAGAGATCAGTCTCTGTGAGTATTTCTGTGTGTTAGTTTAGCAACAAAGGTGTTTTTAGAAAGGAAAGAGTGGAGTTAAAATTGATGTCCCTCAAGTTAATTTCTTATTTTTCTATTGGGAGATCACATTTCAAATTTATAATATAGAACAATGAGTCTTAGAGGAATTGTGAGTGGATATTTTAGATTTCTCTATATGTGAGCGATAAGAAATTACAAAACTACCAGATTTTATCCTTTTTAGAAGTAAAAAGAGTGTGGAGGAATTGGATAATGGGTTGTGAAATCTCTTATTCTTGCATCATTGGTTTAGACAGATCCCAGATTTGCAGTAAGCAAAATTTATTTCAATTTTGTGATTTTGTGTCTGCTCAGTGGCTAAAATGAAGTGAGTTAATAGATGCAGTTTTGCTTTTCCTGAAGGAGTGTCTTAGTCCTTAATCCCTAAAACTGACTTTTCTTAGATCTCCCCAGATATCTTTCCAGTATGGATAGCCTAAGAGAGAGAGATACTGTCTCAGACTTTCTTGTTACTGTGTCAGAATGGACAGTGTACCAAGAATACTATTTAGATGTATGAATCTGATTCAAGCATATTGTGAAATTCAGTGAATAGGAAAGTACTGTATCTCCAATCAAAAACAGCTGATTAGAGAATCTTAAACTGGCTATTTGGAACTGCCTAAGTGCTGGAGGAAGGTATGGGGAGAGGTGAGGCCTGCCTTTCTGGCATACATCTCTGAAGTCCTTTCTGTGTTTTGTTTTGTGCTTCATATAAATAGTAGGTATAGTCATAGGGTATTGTGAAAAGTATCTGCTTTATACAACTTTATATACCTTTATTAAGCCCCAGGCATAAGATGTTGCACACCACAGGACGTAGTAATTGTTGAAGGACTGAATAATGATATTGGCATTGAACAGTTTGGCTGTTCCCTAGATAACAAATCTATATCGTTAAGGACTATAAAATGTGCATTATAGAAAGGAAATTTTTAGATATCGTATAGGTACAGATATAGAAAAATTCAAGACTCAGACATTTCTATGCATTTAACTCATTTTTTTCTATCACCCTCTCCAGACCAATTTCTAGCCAGCTGTCTGTGTCTCAAATTTTTTTTTGAAGTTTTTAAAAACTCCTTTGTTTTCTTTTCCCTTTTTTAAGATAAGAACTTAGTATGAAACAACCCATCTAGCATTGGGCACTTTTTCACTTTTCATGCTCCTGTGGTCTGCTTCCATTTAGTTTTGTTCATGGGCCCATTCTGTCCAATCCCTGTCCACTGCTAGGATGTAGGCCTTTCTTCTTTTTTTTTTTCACTGCCCCGACCAGACTTTATCCCTTCAGTCAAAAAAACCATTAATAAATCTTTCATTGCCCTTAGCTCATTTTAAAATAAGTATCCCATTCCATTGTGTTCTCTATTCAGAAGATAGATATCAGAAGATAGTGACCAGGAAATGAGATCATTGACAGAAAAGTACTACTGAACAAGCTTAGAACTGTCATTCTTTTTTATTTTTATTTTTGTAGAAAATGTACCCTCAGACAGAGATGGGCAGAAAATGAAATCAAGAGTGAGCTTCATATGTGTGTCCACCAAATTTGACCCAGGTGGCATTGTGTCAGTGTATGTCTCTGGTCCTGGTAGTACTTGCTGGTAGAACTTGACCAGGGTGATGTGGGTAAGTGTCACAAAACCCAGAAAGTCTAGGGTCTTAAACTTCTCTTACTTCATCTTGAGTTTTGAAAGGTGTTTCCTACTATAACACTTTCCTTTCAACTTTACATGTGACTTCCTGGGGAAAAGCACATAATGAATCTCACTAACCTGTTCTTCAGTGAGAAAAGATAAGCCACTCAAAAAATATTTAGTTTTACTTGTGCTTAAAATGCCTTTATCCACACGCATTCTATTGTAGAAAAGAATCAGGTGGGTAAAGCAGACTTTCATCTGTCTGTCAGTCTCACTAGGGAGAAGAGAATTTTTATGAACATGCTTATGTTAGCACCTATGTGTTAAAAGGGTAGTTTCTAAAGGATGCACCTGTATTTGGGGGGCTTTACTTTTAGATTCAGTCTTATTAATTTGCTTGCTAACCCTCTTCCTGAAAAACAGAAGCAAACACAAGTCAAGGTTTTGTTCTAATTAGTAATCTTAGAAATAATGACATTTTGATAACTTAATTGAGAAGTCTTATGCATAACATTAAAGGAGGAAAGGAAACATTCTTGTGGAAGAGAAGTAAGAATTTCATGAATGGAGGAGTTTGTAGCCAACTATTCATTTTATAAGGATGAAAAACATTGTCAGTAGGAAAAAAAGATATGTACAGGAAGATGGCCTCTTTTTTTGTGGACTACACTAAGTAGCAGAAAAATAGCATTGTTCGCAAGACATATACTGGGTCTCTTACAATCTATCAGAAACAAACAAACAGATACCAGTATAAAGATGAAAGACAGAGAAAAAAGATTGAGGTTGTCAGTGTTGCGTACAAGGATGTATTGAATGTCTCTATTATAAGAAATCTCACTGTAATTACATTTCCTATCTATTAAAATTGCTCATCTTAAATTCTTTCCAGTTGTCAGGAAATTGTTTTCCATCAAGATATTTCCCTTTCCTATTAAATATCAGCACAGCAAAACTTACCAAAATTGGGTAGTGGTGTACAGATAATAATTCCTGCCTCAACAATACAATTATATCACTGCTTGGGAGCAGATTTTCTTTTTTCTCTTTCCACCATAAGAAAGTGTCAGATACCAGCCTGGTAGTAGATGAGCCATTAGATATAATATTCCAAGAAATGGGAAGTTCTGCTATCAGCATGAATTATTTATCTCATTTTTAAAAATGACATATTCATTCAACAAAGATGGAATGTAGATAATTTCCCTGAGGCTGTAAGTATGGTTCAGGCTGTAGACAAATGATTTATGTTAGGTAACAATCTGGACTGGTTTGAGCATTATGATTGTTATTCGGGTTGTGTTCAAGAGCTATACCCACTGGCTCATGTTTTGGGACCCATGTGTGAGAGAGTTGAGGCTGGATTACCATAAAAACATGACTGGTAGCACTGGAGATTTGTGTCTTCAGAGCAGATGATGACTTAATGCTCAGTGATTTCTAAGAATGCTGATTTTTTTTTTTGTCAAATAATTTAGTTGTTTTCTTGAAGAAAGTTTGTGGGGGAAAAGAGCAATAATTATACTGGACATAGCAACAAGGAAAAATAATTTAACTATTATGATGACTCAGTTGGCATCCTTAGGCATTTCGGTGCCCTGGATTAATTTTCCCAGGAGCAGAAAAAAATTCCTTTAAATGATTAAGGATTTTATCTTCATCAGTCTTTGAAGAGATATTTCCGAGATATATTGTTCATTCCACTGTGTCAGTAAATATGCTTCCGAATTTATAGGACTTGAGTCAGATTTTTTTTTTAATTTTTGATTTTAAAGAAATATTGAGAGACCTTGGAAAATAATATTACCATATTGGGCTGCAATGTTTTTATCGGCAATATATTAGGTTTACATTGGGACGTCAGCAGGGTCCTGTCTATCACTAATATTCTCCAAGTACAAGACTCAGGGATTTTTTTTTTTGCACCCGAGGCAGGGCTTTATCGGGGATGGAGCTGCCAGGCTGCCTCAAACAATGGCAAGAGAGAGCGAGACTAACTGGGGGGTGAGGGGGGGTGGTGCAGCGGGGCTGGAGGGGTTATCATGAGAGTCGAGCAAGGGATGCCAGGTGATTGGAAGGGGAGGATCACGTGGGTAGCAGGGTGAAGCAACAAGTTAGGTTTTGCTTCTCCAGTGGGGGTGGGTAGGTTTCACTTTTTCCTGAAGGGGCCCATTTCCATGAACCGGAACCATTTTAGGAAAGGAGTTAGTTTAGAATGCAGGACTGTTGTGGCCATTTTGTCTGGTAGAGAACTCTATCATTCCAGACTCTTGTTATTATGGAATAGGGGAGAAGGTCTGTTTCTCTGTAGCTGCTTCCTGCTGTCAAAGGGGTGTTGTTGCGTGGGGGCTTTAGACGGCCAAGGTGCGGTCTCATTAGGTGGAGCCAGCATCAGTAGTAAGGGGCTGGTAGCCAGCCATGAATGTCTGGTAAAGGTCCGCATGCCTTCCTGTGAGAAATTTTGAAAACAGCAAAACGGGGTTCAAAAAGCAGTATTATGCAGAGGATAGTGAGGGGGTCCCAGGAAGGGAAGAAGTCATGGAAGCTATTGGTCAAAGTATCCTGGCAGAGACTGTATCAACCACAAATGTGTTACACATTTTTTTAACCAATATCCACCATCTTAACAAGCGTGCCTTTCCTGTACTCGTTTTCCTAATGGGAGCCGGAGTTCTGGCGGGAATTGGCACTGGGGTGGCAGGAATCTCAACATCAACACACTTCTTTTACTCCCTATCCCACGAGCTAAATAAAGATATGGAAAAGGTAGGTAACTCTCTGGTCACCCTACAGTCCCAAATCAATTTGCTGGCAGCTGTGATACTCCAAAACAGATGATCTCTGGATATAATAACAGCAAAAAGAGAGGGAACATGCCTCCTATTAGGAGAAGAGTGTTGTTACTTTGTAAGCCAATCTGGCATTGTTGGAGACAAAGTAAAGGAGCTCAGGGAGTGCATAGAAAAACATAGAGGAGACCTAGACTGACTACAGTCTCTGCCAGGATACTTTGACCAAGACTCAGGTTTTAAATTTCAGTGGCACAAGAAACCCCAGGATGCTTGTTAAGAGTGTAAACACCCGGGCACTGTTCCCGTGGGTTTTAGCGGGGTATGAGCGAATCAGGAGAATTTCTATCACATATAAGCCCCCTTGGCCATTCCAGTGATCTCATTTTGAGAAGCACTGATTCTCTTCCCACCCTTGTGAAATAGATACTGTTTCCCTTGTTGAGGACAGGGTTCTAGAGAAGGTCATTGTTGCTTGCCCTCAGTGGTGTTAGGTTGTGTGGCTGATCAGACTCTAGCATCTGTGCTGTGATAGTCTCTACTTTGTATCCTTTCTTCAGTCATTTCTCCTGTCACTTTCTTAATATGAGCTGCTGAAGAAAACCAGATCACCAGGTTTATTAAATCAGGTACCCATAGTTGTACATACAATAAGTCAACAAGATCTAATTTCACCTAAGATGTGGGGGGAGGAGTTCCCATTTTCTCCTATAGTCTAAACTGCATACATTTAGCAGTGGCCACTGTAGTCCTAATTTGGAGATGTTTTTACTCTTTTTGTTGTGCTCCTTGTTGTCTTAATAAAATTTTCTAAAAATATAACACTAGGGTACATGCTGTGCTACAAATATCTTAACTTTCACTGGGAGATTTATAGTCAGAGTTGACCATGACTTGAAAAATTTTTTTTAAACATACCAGAAAATTTACCCTTAAAAAGTTACAGTTCAGTTACTTTTAGTGAAATCTGTAAAGTTACAGGGTTGTGTGCAACTATCACCATAATCTAATTTTAAACCATTTCCATAACCACCCAAAAGAAGCCTTGTACCTAATTGTAGAACTTTCATTCCCACCCTCAAACTTATTCAATCAGTAATTTACTTATCACAATAGATTTACCTTCTCTAATAATTTAATATAAATGGAATCATAGGGTATGTGATCTTGTGTATAATTTCTTTCACTTAGCATAATGATTTTTTAAGGGACATTCAGGTTGCATCTGTTATAAGATTGCTAAGGAATATTCTGTGGTGTGGATGTAGAGCATTTTTATTTACTAGTTAATGGATATTTAGATTGTTTCCACTTTTTGGCTATTATGACCAATGTAAGCAACTTTTGTGTGGACATATATTTTAATTTCACTTTAATGTTTACTAAGGAGTAGAATTGCTAGGTCATAGTTAAATCTGCATTTCCTAGTGACAGTTCTAAATGTCACAGTTCCCCCTTGAAATACACAAGTGTGTCAGGTTTTCTACATTCTTGTCAGGTAAAAGGGCTGAAAACCAAGACCAGACCAGGCCACAACAAGCCTTTATTAGGGGAATAGACCTGCCAGGCTGTCTCTGAACAAAGGAGAGACAAAAGCAATATGGCTAGGGCAGGGTGAGTCTTTTATAGAGACTGGGGTGGGGTTTGTAGGGGCTGAGGTGGGATTGAGTGAGGTAGTGACTAGGGAATGGAGGAGCTGGTGATGTCATTAGGTGGTAGGAGGAGAGAGAGTATTAGGTTACTTTCTAGGTGGGAACAGGGGCATGCTGGGAAGAAGGGTTTATTCTTTGGTGGGAGCAACCATCTTGGTGTGATGTCACACAGGGGAGGGGGCAAGGCATGATAGGAAGAGGGCAGCTACTATACATAATAGCTGCTGAGGTAGTGGGAGACCTATCAATTCTTACATTCTTTTTCTACATTTCTACATTCTTTGTAGAAAGCTTACATAAGCTTTCAACAAATATTATGGTAGGCCACAAACTGGATATATGATTTTCAACTGTCTTCTCTAAGTCTGAGACTTGTCTTTTTACTTCCTTAGTGGTGTCCTTTGAAATACGGTATTCTTTATTTCAATGAAACCAAGTTTATCATTTTTTGTTATTAATGTACTTTTGATGTTCTATGTAAATCATTGTTAAACCAGTGTCCTTTTTTTTTCGGTACCTGTGATCAAACTCAGGACTTTGGTCTTGTGAGGCAGTTGTGGTGCCCCTGAGCTAAATCCTCCGCACTATTTTCTTGAATCTTGGTCTGTGCTATCAGACAGTAAACGGGATTGTAGGTGTTGAATTTACTTTGTTCTGCTTTGAAGTAGCTTGTGCCTCCTCACTCCATTTTCAGAGCCCTGGGTTGTGGGACCCTTATCTGAGGCTTCTACAACTGGAAGCACAATTTTACCTTTTCTCAGATGTCAGGATAACAATTCACCATCAGCTGCATCTTCATAAAAAACAATAAAGTTGCTACCATCATGTTTTGTCATAAGAACATGCTGGTTGCTGTCTCTGCAAGCAGAGATCAGGCTTTACTGAGGCTGATAGACTTGCTACCACTTCTGCCCAACTCTTTTGAGTCTATCCATCTTTGCCTAAATCCTAAGTGGTTTGTATTCTTTCAGTTCTAGATTTTTCCCACTGAATTGACTTGCAAACTGTGATCAGGTTCTCCATTTAGGAATCCCCGGTTGCTGCTTGCAGATTTTGTTCTCTTGAACCTAGAGGACATCTCTTGTTTACAAATAAACACTGGGCATCATCATGCGTACAGTTAGTACCAGGTAAAATGTATTGTTCCTAAAAGTAGTAATAGAACCTTACAATTGAAAAAGTGAGCTATTGTTGACTGAAAATGTTCACAAATTTGATTGCAGTTAATCCTTACATGTCTATGAAGAATTATTCCTCTTTTGTGGAAGCAGAAAATGCCTTGTCACAAGTCATTTATTTCCAAATATAGGACTTATGACACCAAATTTGGCGTCTTTTCTAGAGCACCATGGTTCCTCTCCAAAGAAATAAAACTGAATTTTTGTAATTTTAAGAAAATGAAATATGCCATGTTATATTAGGTCTATGGCTAATCCGCAAGCAGTCATTTGCATTTTTAATAAAATCCATTATCAGTGGATCACTTTCTTAGGTTTATTTTCCTCTCAAGCTTCTATTTCAGACTGTACTGTTAAGTGTTTTGTTTCCTGTGGAAGAAATTCTAGATGTCAGATTGCAGTGGCTAAAATTTGTGGTGAGAACTTAGGGAGTAGACATTCTTTTGCCTCTAACTAGATCTTGTGTTCAAAGCAGGTCTTAAGTGTGTTAAGCTGTTTTATGTGCCTAAGAAGACTGCCTCCCCTTGGAAGAAAAGATACAAAAAGACTTCCATGTGATCATAGTTTGACCTCAGTTAGTTTATTGCTTTTTTTCTTTAACCATTCAACTTCCTTCACCAAGAAGTCCTCCTATCAGGGGCCCAAGAATCATTGTTTGTATGGCCTCTGACTTCCTCATTACATCACCAGTGGCTTAGAACATTTAGTGACCATTACCAGATAGTGAACCACTTAGCAGGCCCCTTGCTTTTTAGAGATGCAAATTTGGTTCCTGGTGCAGACTGCTTATTCAGAAATGCTAGGGGGCCAAGCCCAGAGATCCATGTTTGCTATGCCTTCCCAGGATTTTGATGGATGCCCACATTTACGAACTAGGGGTGCAGTTGCTAAGAGCAAGGATTCTGGGGTTGCCAGTCATGATTCAAATTTTAGTTATGCCATTCAGTAGCTATCATTTGTTGCCACTTGATTACCTAGACGATCTTTTTCAGAAGTTGCTTTCCTCTCTAATTTTTTATTCTGGAAATTTATAGAATAAAATAATTCTGCAGGAAATTGTGAAGAGTAAGGAATGTTCTGTAATAAAGTGCCTGGGGCCATGTCTGGCACCTGGTTGCCATTCCTGAATAGACATGTTCATAACTGATGAAACATTCACATCTTGACTTTACCTGCTCAGTGCTAGATAGCGTATCCTTCTATTGCTTATCCTTCGCAGCTTGGCATTGCACTACTCATTTCTAACCATGAATGTTTGCTGTGTGCTCCATTTTCAAAAGTGTGAAAGTGAGACTGAAATCTCTAGCATAACTGTGTTTAAAATTTTACTTAGGTTTTCCTTATGTTTTCTGCCATCACGCTAGTTTTCTAATTGGGCCAGAGCATCTCTTTTCATAGTAATTGAATATTTAATGCCTTGTTTAAGAATGTTGTGTGCAGGCATGTTGAAATTCTAAATAAACATTTCCTGCCCCCTGTGATTTGAAAGTGTTTCCTACACATTTACTTATTGGAAACTTAATCTCCAAATTTGCATACTGATCTTGTTTGGAAGAGGGATTTTTTGGAAGGTAATTAAAGTTAAATGAGATAATGTGGGTGGGGCCCATGATGAGATTGGTGGCACTGTAAGAAAAGGAAAAGAGATCTGAACTTTCACTCTCTTGCCTTCTCTTGATCAATGCAGCTCATGGTGTCATGATACACAAAAGGCCCTCACCAGATGTTGTTGTATTCCTTTGGAATTCCTGGCCTCCAGAATTATTAATTACCAAGTCTCAGATACTCTGTTGTAGCAACACAAAACAGAATGAGACACTGCCCAAATTTCTTTAGTATTTCAATAAAATTCAGATCTATCTCTCTAGCTATGGAGAGAGAGGGACGAAGAGAGAGGCACCTATGGATATAGAATCTATGGATACCAACATATATGTGGACAGGTTCTACAGTATATCTATGGCCTTTATCCTATAGGATTATGCTTACCTCATTGTCAGTCTAGGAATCCAAAATACAAATAAAGAGCAAAATAAAATATAGATAGTAGGAAGTAGGGAGATCTTTTTCAAATGGGAAGGAGAATAAGAGATGGAGGAAAGGGGGAAGAGAGGTTAAGGGAATGAAAGAAAAAGAACTGAAGGCAAAAAACAAATGGAAATAGAGCTTCTACAAATGGGAAGGAGACCAAGAGTTGGAAGGAGCAGGGAGGGAAAGGAGGAATAGAGAAGGAAAAAGGAATGAAGATGTGTTATGTATATGTACCAAGTCGCCACAATAAATGTAATTACTTACTGCCAACATGTACTAATAAAAAAGGAAATGTGAGGAGTGTACATTATGTTTTCAGCAAATCCATGATGAGTTTTAGGGTTACTGAATCTTTTTCAGCACTGCTGTCAGTCTTTTGACTATTTGACTCTTGATGTAAGTTTGTCTAAGAATTCATAAGTGTCTTCAAGGTCACCTAGAACTCCTGGTTGGGCACCGTCCCAGTCTGGCAATGTATTTCACTTTCATTTATCAGGCAGGCCTGGTACATCCCTTGCATCAGTCTTTCTCAGGCTTCACATATTTGGATTGCTTAGCTCAGAAGAAAATTTGTGTCCAAATATCCTCTTCCATAAATGTGTTAGCATTTTGATTGATTCTCTTTGCTATCTTTTATTTATCCATGTACTCATTTTTCTAAGTCCATCTGATTCTTTGGCTGGCTTTCTGCCAATGATAAATTTTAAAATATTACATTACAAATTTTTAAACTTGTACATTTATTTATATATTTAGCAACCTTTCAACTCTTCAAAATATTTTGACTTTCATGTAACCCTTCTAGCTCTTAGGGCAGCATTTAATAGTGCTTTGTTTTAACCTACTATAAAGGGTTCTATAGTCAAGCTGGCTTAAGAAAGGATATGTATTCTTCATACAAGCTTATTCTATGCTCCTCCTTATGTTACCCCTGAAACGATTTAGTGATTCATAGTTCACAGTAGCATTTGAAATGTCTTTGACATATCCTGTGCAAGGTAACCAGATTAACTTTGTTTAACCTTTTTTTTCCTCCACGTGAACACATTGGTGTTTACTGAATTTAAGAGTTTCCTTATTCTTATTTGACCTGTCTTTACCAGTTTTAGATGTCCTTTCCCACTATTTACCTATTTATTTACATTTTGTTTTTTTATTTATGTTTTTCCCATATTTCTTTTTTGACTGGTCTTTGGGACCCATGTTGAACATTTCTAATGACATTTACTTTGACCAAAAGAAAGACTTGTTTTTTACTTAGGTGCATATACTCTACGTACATCGATGTAGTTATTTTAATATTTTGTCAAGAATACTGCTTTGGAAGTACTAGTGGTTACAATGCCTTCAACTTCTTTTTTTGTTATTCATCTAATAGTTCATGTGAGGTTTTAAAATTTAATTTCTTTTTATAAAAAATAAATAGCTAAAAATGTATAGAGTATTAGCATTTATATTTCCCAGTTAGCCTATTAAGAAATTAGCTTTTTCTTTTAAACTTTCTATCAAAACTTTGTATTGTTCTCAGTCCTTATGGTCTTCACACTTCTCTTTCTTCTTCTTGAAGGCTCCTTTCCCAAGTATCTAGAAGTCTGTTTTCCTCCCCTCCGTCAGGTCTCTTCTCAGATGCTGTCTTCTCAATAAGTCTCATTATTGCTGGTACATTTGATTGTTTTCAGGTGTGTTTCTAAAAATCCTCTAAACATCCAACTACAACACTTCCTGTGCTCTTCTACTTCACTTTTATTTTTTGTGTTCAGCAACATGCAACATATTGTGTAGTTTAGTTTTTCCTTTTGTTTGTTATCCCTTTAATAGAAAGTAAATTGCCCAAGGGCAAGGCCTCTATCTATTTTGTCACTGCTTTATTTCTACTGTGTAGAACACTGTGACAAATTTTAAGTGCTCAATAAATTTTAGATTGAATGACTATGTATAATCTCAGTAAATGTAGAAAATGCATTCTATAAAATTCAAAATTCATTTGATACAAAATCAGCAAACTGCGATTAAAAGGTGTAGTCATTGTACAGTCCTGATACTTAATGGTGAAATATCAAAGCATTGTTTTTAAAGATTAGAAACAAAGTAAGATGCCCTTAGCAAGACAACATTTCTATGTAGCCTTATAAAAAGCTAAAACAATAAGAGAAGAAATAGAAGAATTCTTAGTAATGAAGAAAAAATAATGCTATTAATAGTCATAGCAAATATTTTTGCTCATGTAGAATCCCCTCAAAGTAAAATAAGAAAAAATAAAAGTTAATTGATAAAGTATTAGAATGAATGAAAGAGGTTAGTAAATATGCTTTAAATAAAATCAATATATAAAATCACTTGTATTTCTTTGCTATAAATATTTGGTAAAGGTAATAAAACACTATTTATAGCAATATCCAAAATAAGAATACTATAATAAAATTAGGCAAGACCTCTATGGAGAAAGTGATAAAGCAAGATACTTAAGAAAACTTAAATGAGTGGCAAAATAAATCATATTCATGAATAGAAAATATCAACCCTTAAAAGTTAGAAATTTTAGGGAGCTAACATAAAAGTTCCTTATACCTCTCTCTACCTATAGAATGTGGAAGCAGATGGGAGAGTGGGGACTCTTAGCCTACACTCTATTAAGACTTAATATTACAAACCTTTAAAAGTCAACATATTATGGTACTGCGTAGAAGTAGAAAAATAGATGATTAAAATAGAATATGGAGGCAAAGAATATACATTTGTGGAAATATTCTTTATAAAGACCTGGCTCTGAAGATAGAAAAAAAAAAGACTTCAATAAATGGTATAGTGACAATTGGTTGTTTTTGTGAAAATAAAATATACTACCTCACGTCATGCATAAAAAAATTAATTCAAGTTGTAAGGCAAATCCAAAATACCATTAGAAGAAAGTATATAAGAAAATATTTTTTTGATCTCAGGTAAGAAAATTTTAAAAACAAGAAAAATAAGCATGAACCATACAGGAAAAAAAGGCCAAAAATTAAGATAAAGGATACAATATCATTACTAAAGAAACTTAAACTACTGTGACATAGCATTTTTCAGTCAGCATATTGGAAAAGCTGAAGTCAATAACTGCAATAGCTACAGAAATGGGGAAAAACTCATACACTTATACATGCACTGCTGGAGAAGAAGTAAGTTGATAAAACCAATTTAGAAAACACTTTATCTTGGCAATTTGCAGATATGCATCGGTCAACTATTCCTAGCTGTATACTCTGCAGAAACGTATGATTGTATTAGCCAGCTTTTTGTTGTTGTGGTCAAAATACCTGACCTACACAACTTGAAGTAGAGGAGTTCATTTTGGCTCAAGACTTACACATGAAACATATGGCAGAGGATCATTGCTCACATGCCATCCAGGAAGCAGAACAGCCGGAAAAGCCTGAGAGAAAAAGAGAAGGGCTGGGGGCAGGTGTGTACCCTACCAGGCTGTAACCCTGGTGATCTGTTTCCTCCAACCAGGACCCACTTTATAACAGCATATTCGGCTATGAACTCATCAGCGGACAAATCCCTGATCTAATTACCTTCCTAAAGCCCTACCTCTAAACTTATGAAGATTTTGGGGGAATTTTTTTGATCAGAACTATAGCATGCATCTATACCAGATAACCATAATGTTCACATAATTGTGAAAAGTTTTAATAGACTTTTTGTGAGCAGTTGTAGCCTCACGGCTACACTGAGCAGAAAGCACAGAGTTCCCATTTATGCCCTGCCCTTTCCATGCAGTCTCCTTACTGTTGACATTTTACACCACAGTGGTACATTTATTGCAGACAGTGAACACAGATGCATCACTATTACCCAAAGTTTATAGCTTACATTAGGGTCCACTCTTGCTATTATACTTGCTATGATACTGATGAATGTATAATGATATGTGTGTCATACACAGTATTTCTCTTGCCCTAAATATTTGATTCACTGTGCTTATTTGTCCCTCCCACCTTCTCTTCCCACTGTGTCAGTCAGTTTTACATCATTGTGGCCAAATATCTGAGAAAAACAACTTAAAGAAAGAAAGGTTTATTTTGGCTAATGTTTTCAGCTCATAGTCGGTTGGTTCCTCTTGCATTTCCTTTTTCCTGAGGTGAGGTCAACATCACGGTGAAAGGGTGTTTTGGACTAAAACTGCATCATCTCCTGGCGACCAGGAAGTAGAAAGAAAGAGCCAAAGAAAAAGGGACCAGAATCAGATATTAGTCCCCAAGGTCCTACCCCCATGACCCACTCCCTTCAATTAGGCTCCACTTCCTGTTTGTGTCACAGAATTATGATACACTGATGAAGTTAAATTCTTGATGATTCAGCCACCTCTCTACGTCCCACTTCTAAATATTGTTGCATCGGGAATTAAGCCCTCAATATGTAAGTCTTTGGGAGATACTTCATATTTAAACCATAGCACAGCTAAACTCTGGCAACACTACTAATCATGGGTCCATACCTTGCTTTTGCCAGGATGTCCTATAGTTTTCATAGAGTGTGTAGTTTTTTTCAGACTGGCTTCTTTCATTTAGTAATATGCTCTTAAGGTCAGTAATATGCTTTTAAGCAATGAATGAGAGTTTCTGTATTCCTTATCCTCATCAATATTTGGTAATGTCAGTGTACTGATTTTTGTCTAATAGGTGGAATTATTGCTACTCAGAGGAAATACAACAAATAAATGAAATAACTTCAGATGTTTATTAACAGAATGATTTTTAAATTTAAGAGTTTCACATAGAGCAGAATGGAATAGGAACTATATATACACATTATAACAAAGTCAATTTGCTGCTTTTGATTTTATGCTATGATTAGGTAAGATAAAACCAACAAGAAAACTGGGTGAAGCATACACTGGATGTCTCTGTACTATTTCCACGAGTTTCTGTATACCTGTAATATTTTCAAACTGAGAAGTTACAAAAACAAATTGAGTGTTGTTTTCTCATAGATGAAGTACTATTGGGCTACGAAAGCAGAGAGTCATTTATAAAAATCACAGGGCCACATCTTAAAATCATCAAATGGAATAAAAAAAGAAATTATGTAAAAACAGGCTCACCCTAAACTTACCCAAAACACACAATCTAAATAGTATGTTGATTTCAGATAAAGGTGTTATAAAACCATAGAAAAGGAAGTGAATTTTAGAAATAAAATTGAAGATAATACCTTTCTAGGGGTGAGGGGACTTTGCTTCCAGGAGCTTTTCTAGATCCTTGTAGTGAATGTTGAAGAACTTGTTCATGCTTATCACAGGGGGAAAAGACCATTATAAAATATGCCAGAGCTTTCTGTTCTTAACTAGATCTGTCCTCAAGAGAAGGTACAGTGGTACCTTGGTTCATGGACTTAATTCTTTCCTTGATTCTGGTTGCAAACCAAATTGGATGAGAATCAAATCAAATTTCTCCATAAGGTCAACATTGAACCTAATCATTGAATTTGATTAAGTTCTCATCCAATACAGTTTGGGACCAGAATCATGGAAAGAATTAAGTTCATGAACCGAGGGACCACTATATTTTACCAGAGCCTAGCCTGTTGGGGTTTTATTAGAGCCTAACATTTTTTATTAGCTCATATTAATTTTACTGAGTAATGGGTTTCATTGTGACATTTTCATACATGCATATAACATACTTTGATCATATTTCTCTGTTTTGGGTTTAGAGGGAGAGATTTCTTAATATTCTTAGCATGCAATTCTGCAGGTGCCCTCTTTAGTATTCACGTAAATGAGCTGAAAAAACTTACGTCTAAGTGAAATTCTTGCACTTGGATGTTTATAGCATCTTTATTTGTAATTGCACAAACTTGGAGGCAACCAAGATATCCTTCAGCAAGTGAATGGATACACTGTGGTACATCCAAAAAGTGCAATACTATTCAGTGCTAGAAAGAAATGGGCCCTTGAGCCATGAAAACCTATAGAAAAACCTTAACATATTCCCACCAGCTTGAACCATTGGTGGTACATGCATGA
The DNA here is from genome assembly GCF_000247695.1 of Heterocephalus glaber. Next base: position 12,382,055 of record NW_004624780.1, on the reverse strand, counting down.
CCTTCCCATTCAGTGGCTTGTACCATCCAGTGGGACTTTCCCATGCTGCCTGATGGGACAGCCATGCATGTACCACCAATGGTTCAGAGCTGCTTGGCAGTGAGACATACAAATTAGTCTCATTGTGAAATACATATGACTAAGTGACAGAAGACAATCTGAGCAGTACATACCAAATGATTCCCAACTATATGACATTCTGGAAAAGACAGAACTGTGGCATTATTAAAAAGATTAGTGATTTTTCAGGCTTGGTGGGGAGGCAGAGATGAATAGGTAGAGCCTACAGGATCTTTAGGGCAGTGAAACTGTATTCTACAGATTCTAAAATAATGGATACATATCATTAAACATTTGTCAGTACCTATAGAATGTACAGCAGCAAAAGTGGATCTTAGTATAAACTATGGCTTTTGGGTGGTAGCGATGTATCAGTGTAAGCCCGCTGATTCAGCCAATGCACCATCGAGTTAGGAGTGCCAGGGGGCATGGATGTGTGGGAGCAGGGGTGTGTGGGTATTTCTGCTCAATGTTGCTCTTAACCTAAAGCTGTTTTAAAGTATAAAGATTACTAGTTAAGCAAAAACATGATCTTTATTGAAAAGAATAAATGAAAGTTAGAGTTCATAGAATTAAGCAGTTTTTGATAGAGCATGTAAGTAGAGCATCTAAGAGGAAGTTGGTTCTAGTTTAAGTTCTGATCTGTCTCTAACTTTGGATAAATGAGCCATGAACTTCTGGCAGGGTGGTCCCTGACTCATCAGCATCAGGGCTGTGGAGATAGTTGTAAGAAATGTAAGTTTTCAGACCTTTCTCTAGTCTAGACCTACTGAAATCCTGACAGAGGGGTTGCTGTGGTTTTAATATTCACATCCCCTTCAAATTTTGTGCTGAATTCTACCTCTCCACGGAACAATATTTATTAAGAAGTGGGGGCCTTCAGGAGATGATTAGGCCATGAGGGGCTGCGTCCTCGTGGACTGGATTAGCACTTTGTGAAAGGAGGGAACGAGTTTGGCTACTTCTTGCCCTGCCATCTCTTCTGCCTGATGAAGACACAATACCAAGGCACCATCTTGGAATCTGAGAGCTGCCCTCAGCTCACAGTCATCCTGCTGGCAGCTCAACCTTTAAACTCCTCAGCCTCCAGAACTGTGAAGAATGTATTTCTGATTTTGCAAATTGCTCTGTCTCTGGTATTTTGGTATAGCAGCAGGGACAGACTGAGATAGAGTCCTAACAATTTGTATTTTAACACAAGCTGTCCAGGTGATTTTGATGTGCACACACACGAGAGCCATTATAAAATCCAACTTTCTCTTTTTTTTTTTTTTTGGTACCGGGGATCGAACTCGTCCTTGTGCTTGCGCAGCAGGCGGCAAAACCGCTGAGCTAAATCCCTGGGCAACTTTCTCATTTTTAAAATTAGTACCTAAAACTAGGTTGTTTTTTTCCCCCTACATATGGTATATAAATTACTGGTCATGTCCAAGATGTTTTTAGGTGATATAAATAAGCACACTTTAAGTTTCACTATTTTAAAGTTTGTTAGGAAAATATATATAGCTTATCAATTACCTTTAAATTGCCTTACATTATTGCTTTATATGTGGCTAAATTAAAAATAAGAGAATTAATTTAAACTTGATATGAAATAAGCCAAAATGATAAGTTGAGAATATGAAATATCATAAGATTCATGGAATCAGTTCTCAAATGTTGAAGTTTCAGTTACCCTGACATGGATGAATCTCTAAAATGTTTTTTAGTCAAAAAGTATAAAACTTCACATGCTTGTTTTTCGTACAGATTTGGCTTCGTAAATTTATTTTAAAAACTCAAACTGAAATGTTAAGAAATTCAGTCCATGACTTTCTGTGCTTGAAGTTGACATGGTCTATTAATGTGCCTTTTTTATTGGGGGATACTTATCAGAGATTCAAATTTAACCAGGGCTAATAGACAGTGTGGATAATTCACATGCAAATTATCAAAATTAAACACAGAGAAATCTGTTTTCAAAACAACCTTTAATTTTAGAAACATTTTCTTCCTTTCACTATTTGTAATATTTATAGTGCAATAGGCAGATGTTTTTATAAAAGGAACTGAAATGACATTTGGGGACAGTAATAAACCTATTTGGTAACTAGGGATTTATGTTTTATAAAAGTTTATGTGCTATAAATAGCTACAAAACAGCTGGCCTTTTAAACTGATGTTTTAAATAGCTTTATCAAGTTATAATTTACATATCATGAAGTCCACCCACTTAAAATGTGTAATTCAATGCTTTTGCATATTGACAGAGTTGTGCAACCACCACCGTGAGCAAGTTTAGAACATTTTCATTATTCCAGAAAGAAACCTCATATCCATTATCAACTCTCTATGCTTTCCCTCCATGCCTCCAACCTCCTACAACTACTTGCTTATTTTTATTGTTTTTGGCTGCATGGATTTGGCTATTCTGGATATTTTATAAACATAGAGTAATATAGTATGTGGCCTTTTGTGACTTAGCTTCTTTGATTTAGTATATTTTTAGAATTCATCAGTATTGAAGCATGTATCATTTTATTTGTGTCCTTTGCACTTTTTTACTGTGTAAATAATGGCACTATGAATACTCATACATTATGTGAACATATGTTTTTATTTCTCTTGGTTATATATCTAGGAGTGGAACTATTTTAAAAATTTGAGGAACTGGTTGAATATAAAACACTTATTCAATATAAAATTATGATTTTATTTAAAACTAACTGCATTTCTATTTTAACTTTTTATAAGGTTCCAATTTTGTTTATCAAGAGTTTTACATAAAATACCTCCCTAAAATGATGTTTGGCAAAAGTCATTAGTAAAATAAATGTTTTTGAACACAGCTGCTTACTAACTGCTATTCTACATCACAGTTTATCATCATTTATCAAAATTGTCCTATTCTTCTGTGACATATTTCTTTTTCTGAATATTTTATTGCTGCCTGTGTCATTTAGCATTTGGAAAAAAAGTGGCTTAGAATCTGCTTCCCGAGCTGATGAAATTCATGTGCTGTTTATTGACTTTTACAAATTATATGTTGTTAAGAGACTGATGGTAGTTTTCTTATTCGTTTAAATTTCTCATTTCAACAATAATAAAGCATATTTCTAAAATAAAAAATAACATTTAGTTGTCTGCACTTAGTTGTCTCGACACTTTGTACTTTGCTGTGATATTTTATTTATTAATAATTTGAAGTTTTAGGAAGGGATACTTTTTATAAAGTATTTATGTTCAATATATTATCAATATTTGACTTTGTCTTACTTTGTCACAATGCTTCTTAAAAGCTTTTGTGTCAAATTGGCTACCTTTAAATTCCTTCTTGGGAAAGGTCTTTACCTGTTCCCTTTTTTACATCTACTTAACAAAATTAGGTTGTAGGACTTTGTTGTCAGAAAGAATTGTTCCTGAATAAAAGGAAACAAGTAAATGCAGTGAATAGCTGGGATAATACAAAAAAGTGACAGGGTAGAAAAAAGATGCTCCTCAGGCAGGAGAAAGAAAAAAAACCAATTGAGATTTGAATGGATTAGATTCCTTTATTGACAGAGAAAATTAAGCCTTTCATTGCTACACTAAAGAAAAATAAAAACAACAGTAAGACCACAGAAGGCATTCAGTGTCCTTACAAACAAAACAAATCATGTCCTTAATCTCTGAATATAGAGCTGTATGTTCCTATAGTTAGATCAGCTCAGATCATCTCCTGATTGTATTTCTGGTAGAGTGAACATGTCCTATATATAACATAATAGAGTAACGGGTGTTTATAATGAAGATGCAAAGCTTCATGGTTCAGTCATGTGGGAAGATAATCTCTGAGAAAGGGTATAGTATATAGAATGTTATGGGTACCTTACGTTACAAGACAGATAGGGCCAGGTATTTAGCTCAGTGGCACTGCTCCTGCCTCACAAGCGCAAGGTCCTGAGTTCGATACCTGGTACCACAAAAAAAAAAAAAAAAAAAAAAAAAAAGGAAGAGGGGCAGAGGAATCAGGATTAGACAGAGGGACCTCAGGGTGTCACTGTGATCAACCATATAGGGAGCTTTAGAGACAAAGTGATTTATCAATATAGTCCCTTGTTGGGTCAAGATGGCACGGTATTTCTATTCCACTTCCATCAGTCAACAGATGAGGCTGCCCTTTCCCAGTCTTGGCTCCAGCACGCCTTGTGGCTCCAGCAGTTCAATTCCAAGAGGGGCCATATCTAAGACTGTCCTCTGACAACAACAGTAGGGTAAAGAAATTCTTCCTTAGAGATTTATCCCAGGGGTGCTTCTTGAATGTGCACTGTACTACATATCTGTCCTCTTAACTTTACAGAAGCTTTTAAAAATAGTTTTTGCTTATAAAAGTGATACAATTAAATAACAATGTGCATTCAATATAGAAATGGTTAAATATTCATTTTACAGCTTTACAATTAGATACTACAAGGAATGAAAAATGTAGTAAATGATTAAATTATAAAAACTTATTACAGTAAAAGATATATTACCATTTATTCAGCTCAAAATACTCCCCTCTCTTCAAACACACCTATCCCATCATTCTTCTTCTTTTTTTTTTCCCTTAGTACCAGGGATTAAACTCAGAACCTTGTGCTTGCAAGGCAGGCACAGTGCCACTGAGCTAAGTCCTCAGCCCTTATCTCATCATTCTTGTCACTTTCTGAAGCATTGATGGAAATCCTTGTTTGTGTCTTTATGAGATGTGATAAAAAATATGGGGGATGTTGAAGCTGAGTACCATTCAGTGGAAAGGCAGACTAGTGAAAACATGATATGTCCTCATCCACCTTTTTCACGGGATCTGGCACCATCTGACTTCTGACTCTTCTCCAAAGTCAAAATAGTCACAAAAGGTAAACATTTTGAATCAACTCTGGACATTATGACATCCAGGATAGAGAAACCAAAGACACTAGTGAAAAAATATTTCCAGAACTGCTTCAGAAAATGGCAAAAATGATAGGACAAATGTGTTTGAAGTGAAGGAGAGTACTTTGAAGGGGACTGATGGCAATGTGTATTTTACTGTAATAAATTTTTATTTAAACATATTTTTTATCATACCTCATGTGTGTGCCATGGTTTAAATGCTTGTGTAATACCAAAAAATTCATATGAAAAACTAGTCCCCAAGGTGATATAACAGATTACCACAAATTTGGTTTAAAATAACACAATGCCTATGAGGTTCCAGGAGGTCAGAATTCTGAAGTGCTTCTTACTGAGATAAAGTAAAGATATCACCAGCACTGTCTCCTTTTCCTGGGCTCCTGGGGAAGAATGTGTTTTTTCCTTTTTAAGCCTCTCTAGAAGGCACCTGCATTCCCCTCCTCTACTTTCAAAACACAGAGTAGCCCCTCTTCCTCTCTCTTCTGCCTCCATTCTTCCACATATAGGGATCTTTGTGATTGCACTGGGCTCACCCAGATAATCCAGGATAATTTCTTTGATTTGCTATCAAGCGATTAGCAATCATAATTCCATCTGTAGCCTTACTTCCCATTGTCATATGACAGAATGATTAGGACTGAGCATTTTTGGTCACTTTGTTCTGCCTGTGACAAGTGGTTTGCTAGCAGTATTCAGATAATACCAGGTGAATGAGAAAACAGGAAAACCAATGGGTAAACATTTCAATTTAGATCGTTATTGTTCTTTTATTTCAATTTATATTAATATTGTTTAATAAGAATTTATACAAGCACCTTGTTTAGAAAAAAAGTGTCAGGGAAATTGTAGACCTTAGTGTGGAAATGTGATCATTGCTTTCTTTCTCTCATTTTTCTCTTGGAGATCCTTGAAGGTGGGGGCTATATTCTTTACTTTTGTTTACTAACTCATTCAATGAATATTTATTAAGCATCTATTATATGCCAGTTATTTTTCAGAGTGTTTGTGACATAGTAGTCAAAAAGAAATAAAAACTTTCAATATTTAGTGGGGGGAAATATTCTATATAGAGAATATGATGAGTCGAAAAAACTAGAACAAATCAAGAAGTTTCAGGAGTGCCAAAGACAGGGATTGTTTGCAATTTTAAGTAGAGTATCCGAGTAGGACTCATTAGGAGGATGATATTTGTGTAAAGACTTGGAAGAATTTAAGGAGTTATTCATGGGTGTCACTGTAGGCTTTATTAGGAGAATGATATTTGAATAAAGACTTGGAGGACCTTAAGGAGTTAGTCATGTGAGTAACTGGGGAAATTGTCTTGAAGACAGAGGGAACATCCAGTAAATATTAAGACTATTCAGGGTACGGCAGAATGCCGTTGGCTATGAAGTTGAATATAGACTGGAGGGAGATGAGGGTTGGAGTAGGGAGATCATCCTTTTGAAGCAATCCTAGAGAGAAAGATGATGTGGCATTGACTAGGGCAGTGATGGTGAACCTTTTAAAGATGAATGCCCAAACTGTAACCCAAAACTCGCTTATCACAGAGTGCCAACTCTGCAATTAAACCTGAATACTGAGGTTTTAGTTTAGAAAAAAGCAACTTGTATATTAAGATCTGTTGTCTTAAAAGAAAAACAAATACCATGTTTGGCATAGGTTCACCACCCCTGGACTGGGGGATAACATTGCAAGCAATGTGAAGTCATCACATTCCAGACAGGCTGTGGTTTACAGATGGGGCCATTGAGGGTTATTAACAGGTTGGCTATGCAATATGACAGGAGGAAGGGTCAAGGGTGAGTTAAAGTTTACAACATGATTACCTGGAGGGATGAAGTTGCCATTGCCTAAGATAGAGAAGGCTGTAGGATCAGATTTGTAGAGAAGAGCTGGAATTAGTGATAGGTATGTGAAAAATTGGAGATTTGGGGGAACTGTAGCTATAGGTGAGTGGTAGAGAAGTTGCCTAGCATGCCTAAGGTTCTGGGTTTGATCCCTAGAACCACACAAAAGAAAAAGACAGCCAACAGCAGATGGATGCTCAATAGGCAATTCTGTATATGATTCAAGAGTTTCAGAAAAAGATCTGGGGCATATAAACATGGAAGCTATCAGCATATAACAAATGTGATTTAACCAAAAGACTATGTGAACCCTCTAAAATGAGAAAGTGTAGACCAATAAATATAATAGATGCTAACTAAACCAAGAGAGCAAATGAAACCACCAAATGACAAGGTGTGAGTGCTTGAGGATGAGACTGAGGACTGTGGACCCTCCAGCACTTGGAGACTGAGGCATCAGAGGAAGCCAGCAAAAGGGATTGACAGGCCTCCAGTTCCCTGCACACTGTTAGACAGCAATATATAATAGAGGTTTGTTTAGTGGATAAATGCACAAAGAAGAGATAGATTAGCCCTAGTCAATGGCAAATTTTAGTTTGCTCTGTAGAATAATTAAAAGGTAAAAATGCAGTCAGTTGTAACTATCTCATCAGTGAATGGGAGGGAATTGAGTAATGAACATTACAGGAAGATAAATCCATTTCTTTCTGTTCTATAAATATGTTGTATATAAGAAAAATAGTATGAGTGATTCATTTTAATAAATTAAAATGACTTTTGTCAATACAATTATTTCCTTTTAATCTTCATGATACTTAATGTGCTAGTATGGTTAGTTCTCCAAGAAAACGTGAAATTATTTTTTCTCTATAGAGATTAATCTAGTTTTCCTGAGTCATTATTTCTAATGTTTGTGAATATATTTTAAAATAATGATTCTAAGTAGTTAAACTCGTTTTGGAAATTATCCCATAAATGTACCTATATTCCCCATGTGGGATCAAGAGCATCTAAGATCAACCTGAACAACTTGCTGATGATCTTCATCCATGGGATTTTGCTCTCATATATTTGATAATTTCTAGTAGAGTTCTCAGCATTCATTGTGATCATAACTGGTGTTAAAGGTGATTTGGAAATGTCTAATGACTTAGACTTTTTTAAGGATTTTATATTCTTGATTAAATGTTAAACCATTTATGTAAGTGTACATGTAATCCATCTGGTGGAGAAAACACATGATATGATTGCAGTGCATTTAACTTCCATCTCACTATCTCTGTTGAGAAGGGAATTTATTAACGGCTAGGTTAGCTTGATGTGGTGGCACACTCTGGGAGGCCGAGGCTGGAGGATCACATTTTGAGTCCAGCCTGGGCAACTTAGTGAGACCCTTTCTCAAAACTTAAAAAAGGCTAGGGCTATAGCTCAGTGCAAAGTCCCTGAGTTCAGTCTCTAGTATCAAGAACCAAAACAAAGCAAAACAAACAAAAATAAAAATCCCTGAGAAAGTAGCATTATCTATATGCCTACATTTTGACAGAGTAGAAGAACAGAAAAGGAAATTCACAAACTCAGCTGCCTTGATGTGGATGAAGGTCCCATGACTAGGATAGATACTACACTTGAAGAGTTATGCATATATACTTTTAAAGTGAATGAAATTTTGGGTATATTGGGCTGGAGCTGCCAGTGAGACGTAGATGTCTCATGTTGGAGGACATGTAAGTTTTCTAAGGGTTTGGAGAATGCCCAAGGTGGCTGAAGCAAACAGTGAAACATGTGAAGGGCTGAAACCTCACAGGAAATAGAATTTTTACAAGCTCATCTTCAACCAGAAACTTCAGTTTTTCATAAGAAGTTTGAGTCTCTGAAGATATAAACTAGGTTGGACAATTACCCAAGATCTTAAATATTTAACTCAGGAAAATTACATGAAGTGTGTTACTGCTTCTTGGTTTTGTTTGTTTTAGATACTGATTTTCAGAAAGGCCTTAGGTGATTGTTCCTCCTGCATCAGCCTTCCTGAATACTGGGGTTAGAGGTCAAAGTTTGTAGTCCTTCCACAGTTGCTCCGTGCTGCAGCGTCTTCACTGTATTTCCCTTGAGTTATTCAGGAACTTCAGCTTTATGCCTCCTCTCTCATTGCAGAGTGACTCCAAATCTTTTGGAAAATAGGAAATGGTACATCCTCTTCTATAAGTTGTAGGGTGGACAGAGGGAGTCCTCGATTTAATATATGTAAGTTTTGTAATCTTTGGACTCTTGCATGGAGATGATCAATACAGAAATCTTCCTTGAAATAAAACTTGTCCCAAGTTCTTTTGAGAAAACACACAAGGCATTACGATTTACATTTTCAATTAAAGCAAAGGGAAATTGTTTACAACAAGGGTACAGAATCTGATGCTGTTGTTTATTGTGTTATATGCTGTTATAGACCCTCATTTTACAGTTACTTTACAGTTACTCTGAAATGTAGTAAAAAAAGAATGCCTTGCACCCACCATAGCAACCTCCATGAAATGAGGCATATGCTGTTTCTAAGACTCACAATATGTTTTTCTGATACTGTGTTTGCTCATAAACGTGTTTATTGTAGTTACTGTCTGAGGCAGGGGCTGTTTTCCCATCGAAATCTTCTCTTGAACATGGTAGGTAGCATCTGGTTCTTGTGGAAGAAGCTTTTGACTACTTTGGAGAGTTTTATGCTTTTAGGTGTTGATAACATTGTTGATTCCCAGTAAGTGCCTTCATGACATAACTGTTGGGCCATTAACTACCTAGTTTCAAAGTACACTGGAAGATTACTTTGTCTTTTGTGGTGGGGGAAGGTGAGATCTACTGACATGCACATTCTGAGTACTATAGAGATGTCTTATTTACTAATCCTCTCTTCTGTCACAGTTGCTGTGTATGGAAGAAACAACATTAGATGTTGTGTCTGTCATGGGTTTACCTACTGGTTTAGTTACAACAAGCTTTATGATTTTGGTCTTAACACTTCTGAGTCCAGTTAAATTACTAAATTAAAACAAATTTTAATTTATTTTGATGTCGCACAATATCATACCTACTGAATGCCCAAACATATAAACATTTCTTTAGCAGAGAAGGCTTATAGGGAGAGGCTACTTCTGGAGAGAGCAGAGTGGATGAGAGGCACCCTATACAGAAGGGAAGGCAGTCATCCTGTAGACATGGACATGTGATCTAGCAAAGCTCCTGTTTTCTAACATGATATCTATGTGGGGTGTTGATGACTGGGAGTCTGTGAAAATAATAGACCAGAATGCAGTGGAGCCTAGTGATATTTGCTGCATCTGTCACAGATCTCTTTTCTTTAGGGCCCTGGCAAGGGAGTTTCAAGTCTATTCTGTAACATACCAGGTGTGACTTACCTTATTGCTATTAAAGTAAAATAGTCCAAATTTTGTTAAAGAAATTTTTTTTTTTTTGGTACCAGGGATCGAACTTGGGTTAAATCCCTGGCCCAGAAAATGTTTTAATACCACACTTTATCGTTCATTTAGCTTCTTACTGGGGAAATGTATGGAAATTTAGGCTGGGGAAAATTATGTGGGAGAATCTGTTAAGAATAACTTAATTTAGATAGTTTTTGTGTGTATGGGAGAATAGTGTTCTGTTATAAACAAACCATTCCAAGGCCGGGGATTTGGCTCAGTAGTTCTGTCGCCTGCCTTGCAAGTGCACGGACCTGAGTTCGATCCCCAGTACCAAAAACAAAACAACAAAAACTAAACCATTCAATTTTTTTTAAAAAGATCAAATATTGCCTTTCCCTAAAGTAGCTTTTATAATTTGAGAATCTTATTTTAATCAATAACTAATAAATGTAAATAGCAGTTACTTAGGAAGAAGGAAATAATGAGCAACTGTTGGAAAGTAAAAGAATCTTAACATTGTGAAATTGGAAGCTTCCAATTACTTGATTTTTATAGATAGAATTTATCTTATTCAATCTCTTTAACTGTAAAGTGACAAAAATATTACTTGACTCATAAATTTCTTTTAAGGATTAAAAGAATTTATTCATTCAAAAATATTTATTTATTGAGCTCTTATTAAGCACTACAGCATGTGCTGTTTCAGAGGCTATATCTGTACACTGGAAAGAAAAAATTCTTGACCATATTGGATTTTGCAGATTAGAGAGAAGAGGATTTTCCTGGTGGTGACAGATGTGATGAGGACTTCCAAAGTTCTAGGTGTGACAGTGTCAGACCTCACAGAAGACCTGAATCTTGGGGAGGAAGAGAAATGGGACTCATGTGTCTTCAGTGTAAATATACCCATTATCTCACTGAATTCTTAAAACAGTTCTATAAACCAGGTCTAATTTTCACTTTTTTTTCTTTACAACAGAACTAACTTGTTTTCTTATAGGTTAGTGCTCAAATAATGTTTATTAGATAAGTTGATGAGTAAACTTGAAGCTGGACCCATCATGTAGTTCACTCAAGGTCTCCACCCAGATATTGGCAGAGATGGGCCTAGAATTGTTCCTGTCTCTAGCCCAGGGCCCCTTCCTTAGACCACACTGACCCTCAGTGTACATAGCCTTGTATACAGGTGGTAGACAGGGAGGGTGCACAGTTTTATGTATTCTACCCTTACAAAAATGAATATCAATTTACAAAAACAAATCATCTGATAATGGTCAAGTCAAGACTCCTCAGGTAATCCATTTTAGTTCCCATCACAGTATATAGGTATATTCAGTTATACCTACAGATTGATTCTGAGCTGTTGATTTAGCATATTAAATAATAAATCCAACTCTATGAAGTTATTTTCTGATAAGATATTGGCTATTAAAAAAATTCAAGCTGAAATTGAAGGCCATTCATCTAAAATTTAGGATGTTCTGAAACAGAAGGTGTACACATCCTGTTGTCTAACGTGTGAGTTGTGTGGGAAACTTTTCTTTGTAAGTTTAATCATTGGATACCAGTGCTCTTATCACTGAATTTGAAATCATTTAGCTGGTAAACCACTGGAAGTAATAATTTTTCTTTCTCAAAAGAAACATCTGTTATAGGTATTTGTAGCCTAGTTGTTGTGTGGCTTACACATCTTAATTAGTAAAGCTATAATAGCTATCTTGGGATTTGTAGAAACTTTAGTGCTAGGTTAAAGTGAACATTTCAGATCCTACTAGTCATCCCATAATATCAAGTCAGTTTCTACCTTGTACCATCTATCCACTAACTCTCAACTGTCTTACAATTATACATGTGTGTATCTGTCTCTCTCTCTCTCTCTCTCTCTCTCTCTCTCTCTCTCTCTATATATATATATATATATATATATTTCTAAACAATGTTGTTTAGAAATTACTTTGATAAAGCCTCTTAGAAAAGAGGAGTTTTGGAAGGGCTCTCTTTTTGTGCATCATCTGTTTTCCAACTTTGGCAATGTCTTTAATCCCAAAGAAGTGGTACAGCATTCCTTAAGTCTTCTAGAGTTTTTCAGAAGACATGTGAGGTGAGAATTAACTAACAGTACCCATATCCTTGCTGTTATTTATTTGGACTCTGAAAATGGCTGTAATATATGTAGTAGAGAAATACAAGACATGTGCCTCATTTCTTAAAGGTCAAGTTGAATTTGCTACACTCCTATATGCAGTGGTATATACTTTGGAGTAATGGGTAGAGTGTTATGACTTTTGAATGATTAGCAGTCCTTCCAAGGTAGAAGGAGATATAGCCCAAAACGATACATATATTGACACTATCACTGCAGTCCTTGGACAGGACAATTTTATCTTGATTGCCAATCAGGAGTCTACTGCTACAGAAAGGCATAACATGGTTATAATTTTTCTCTCGGCATTTCCTGGCTTCTGTATAGCACTTTCTTTCCTAAACACTTAACAATCTGTCTGATTTTGCCCTTGAAGCTGTGGTATAATGCAGACTACTCAAGCTGATACACATAGTTTCTCTCATGACAAGGATTAATTGTGATTTATGACCATTTACAGGATGCTACTGATGTGGGAAAAGGTTATACCCTTTTTAGCTAGCAAGGCTATATCCTTTCACTTGGCAATAAAACAAGGTTAAAAATATGTACCAGGGTCAAAAAGAAGATCCTTGCTGCTATTTTCTTTCTAGTACAGAGCCCTTTGGCTTACTTCCTATAATGTTCATCTAATGTATTTTTATATTCAAATCACCTTCAAATGTAATTAGCACCTGTCTCATGTAAGGTATTTTGTTTGCTAAAGTGAAAATTTTCCTGAAAATCCTAATGAATAGAATTGGAAAGTTAAAATAAAGTATGAGATGTTTACATGGGTCTTTGCCTGCTATAGTTGAATAAAAATTATTATGAAGCAGTGCATGTTTTTCTCCAAAAATTTCACTTGTTTACCAATTACTTTGTCAACTAAATATTAAAGGAAGATATGAAAATATGCATTCAATTTTAATGTTAATATGAACTATTTTTATCAGAAATTCCTATGGACCTTATTATAATATATTACAGCACAGTCAAAGGTTTGGCTTTGAATACCAGGACAAAAAGATGGTTTTCAGATAAAATAGATTCTGTGAAGACACATATTTTTACTAAACTCTGAATGCCCCATAGTCCTCCAAAACTCTGTATTAAATATGGAAGAACCAATCCTCTCATTGTGGCCTTTGTCACTGTGATTACTGTGATACAACCTGTAGTATGTGAGTAATGAATTGTATGATATTGTTGGCAAGATTATTTATTGTTTGTATACTAACAGTTCTTTATTTTTCATGGTGTCTTGCATCCATAGTTTATTGAATGAGGTGCTGAGTTAATAAGACTTCTTTGCTCATCACTACAGTTTTCAGAACAAGTCTAAGTCTAATCAGGCACGTTCATTTCATTAGGTCTGCCTTCTTTACAGAGCCTTTTTAGAAGCCTCATAAATGGTTAATCCAATAGCCCATTGATCCACATATAGTCACAGGATGATACTTCCATGCAAGGAAGACTGAGAAAATAACATTTTTAAAGCCCTGGCATCTCAGTAGAGCTAAGAGTTCTGATAATAAGAAAAAGACTACCCAAGTATTGCTCTTTTTTTCCTACCTCTGATTTCTCCCCAATACTTAGAAGGAAGCTTTGGCTATTTTCTTTTTTCCTGACCTCTATAAACAGCAATGTTTTCACTTCATGGTTGTCTTTCTTTCTGAGGGAAGGATCCTTCAAGTCCTTTGCAGCTTTTAACTACATTAGATTTTTAGGAGTATCCTTGAAGCAAAATTTTTAAGAAAGCATATTTCATTCTTTCCTTCCCTCCTTCTCTTCCCTCATCTCTCCCTTCCTTTGATTTCAGATTTTAATTGCCAGTTCTAATTATCTGTGCAAACTGATTCAAGCAGAGACATGTAGCTTTTAGAGAATACGGGACCAGGAGTAGAAGACTTGGATCTGTGGACTGAGAGAAGCAGAAGTGGTTCTCCATAAATATTATGGCTGTTAATAGAAAGACCGGACATGGATGCTAGGGAAGCAAATGACAGACATCCATTCTACAGGCTTTACTTGGCCTTACAGAATTAAATAACAAAAAAACTGCCTCTAGTCTTCTACTCATCTTCCTTTAAACACGTCTTCCAGATATAGTTAACATGGGTGATTCTTTTAATATAAAACCTCATGGTCTTTCAAGTATGAGGCTGCATGTAAGCACTCTTCTAAGATATTTATATGTATAATTACTAATGTCTCTTTGAAAAGAGAGCTTAGGATTTGCCTCTAAGAAAAACCCGCAGATGCAGTAGGAATGAGGGTAGATGAGGTTTTCATAACTCTCTAGGTCATATTTTAATATCTTATCATTATGGATGAGAATACTGATTTTACCACATAAGTTGTATTCATGGAAGACTTTTGGTTGAATAACTTAAGGATGCTCACATGAATAAATCTCACCCAGTTTCTACTCAGTTGTTGGGCAGCCCAAGGTACTGATTTTGACCTGGGATGAGGATGCTGTGTGTGGAGCTAGTGAAATTGCAGCAACTCAGTCTTATACAAGATCATTGTTTTTTAGCTGCTGATGACCAGTTGCTTCTCTGGTTTTCTAAAACCATAAATACCCTACATAATAACAGACTTATACCTGAGTATCTTAATGATAGCATAGACTCCTTTTAAAAGAAAAGAAAGCAAGGAGGTCAAGCGAATTGCTTCAACACTGGGATTGGGACCTTGGTTCTGTGCTCTCTGCTGCAGTGCACTAAATTTCTCAGGAAAGATGAGACTGAGTTTGTGTTTTTTCCCCCCTAGTAGGAGGTGCAATAGAAAAATACGGTGAATGTTTAACTAAAAAAATTATTATATTAAAAGACATGTTACCATTAATCTTCTTCAAAATATTTCCCCTCACTTCAGATACACATATCCCATCATTTCTGTCACTTTCTGAAGCAGTTCTGAAAGTCCTCTTTCATGAGTGTCTTTAGTTGCACTGTCATGGCTGCCCTGATGTGCTGAATTCATTTAAAATATTTACTTTTCATAGTCATTTTGACTTTGGAGAGCAGCCGAAAGGCACCAAATCTAGTGAATGAGTGGGTAAGGACACATCTTAAAGTGTTCACTACCCTGGTTTTCCATAGGATGGCACTTGCCAGAAACATTTATACTATGTTTTATCATACCTCATGAAAGAGGACTTTCAGAGCTGCTTTAGAAAGCGACAAGAATGATGGGATAGGTATGTTTGAAGTGAGGGAGAAGTATTTCCAGGGGCATTAAAGACAGTGTCTCTTTAATAATTTGTTTTAATATACATATTTTTTGATCACCCCTTATATGTCATCTTTCTTTGTTTGTGGTGTTTAACAGACCTGAAATCCATTCATATATGTATCAAGTTTTAGATTTAGTAAAAGCCTTATAGATTATGGAAATAATTGGGGAGGTGAGGTCTGTATGGGAGTTTTAGGTAAGTTACACAAGGGGAAGGTGGTAGAATGGAAGAAGTTTACTAGTTGAACATGCATTTGTGCAGTTTGTGTTTGGGTTTATGGCTTTTATTTTGTCTCTATAGCATATTAATAGATCATTTGTTTCTGGAGCTGCTGAACATAAAATAGTATGATTCATCAGGTAGAAAGTGTTATTAGTTATGTGAACTCTGGCAGTTCCTATTACCAAGGAGTATTTGTATCCTCCCCTTTAGCCACTCTGGAGACTCATCATGTGTGCAGCTAGCATGTTCAATTTCCTGTGTTGCTTGCTTGGGGAGACACTTTGTCTAACCCAAATAATTACATGTAACATAAAATTACATACAGCACAAATCCCAAAGAGGCCATGTTCTCTTTCTCAATCTTAGAGACCTAAGGTCACCCGGCAGTGCCACTATGTTGATATTCTTACTCTTGTTATGACCACATTTCTAAATCTCAAGTCAATCTGATAAAAGGATTATATTTCTGTGAATTTATCAGTTTCTTTACATAAAATAAATTTTAAAACATAACTCAAACTTAATTCTTTAATATCAATAGGAATTTTACTGGAGGGAGAAACAGAAGAATCCAGATTTTCCCCACAAAATTTTTGACTTACAGACCGGAAGTCTAAATGGGAACCTGGGTTATGTGAGCCCTAGGTGAGGCAAAGTAAGGACAGAGAGGTAAGGGAAGGAGAGAATGATACTTCATGGAGGAAAAGAAACAAGTAGCCAGATATGCTTGTTTTGCAACAGAGTCTAATTTAAGCTCTTTGCTTTGGTTTCTTTCTTTTTATTTTTTTGGTACTGGAGATCGAACTCAGGATCTTGCACTTACAAGGCATGCGGCGGAACCACTGAGCTAAATCCCTGGCCTGCTTTGGTTTCTTTTAAAAAATACTTTTTCTTTACCCCATTTTTCTAGCCTGATGTCCCAATTAAAAGGAGGAACAAATTTATATATTCTTTGGAACAATGCTTCTCAAGCTTTAGTGTACATATAGATCCCCTGATAATCCTGTAGAAGTACAGATTCTGATTCAGTGGTCATGAGGCAGTGGTTCTCAAAGGGCGTCCCTTACAGCAGTAGCTTGCATGTCACCTGTGAGCTTATTAGAACTATCAATTCATGGGTCTCGCCTAATGAAATGAATTGGAGTTTTTGAGGATGGGCCCAGAAACTGTTGTAACAAGCTCACCAATGGATCATTACTCACTTATACTTTGAGAATCAGTAACATAGAGGTTGTTCTCTGGTGTTTTCTTTGGGACTCTGGGATTTTCTATTCTGTGATTGAACTTTGCATTAGTCAATGGATACTTAGCAATTGAAACAGGTGAGCAGAGCTCTTACTTTGGATGCTGACTGGCCATTAGGGTCCTAAAAGTGTTAACTGCCTCTATTCAAGTATGTATTTCGTGATTCTTCACCTTCTTGTACAGAACAGTTACTTTCTGTTACAATTTACATCTAAAAGGGTGGAATGTTATGGTTTAGATCCTCAATGTCCCACCAAAATCTTGTATGTTTGGAGGTGGAGTTGTTGTTAAGTGATTGGAACATAGGGATGCTGTGGTCACTGTGGATGGATCCTTTGATGGGTTCATAGCGCTGAATGTGCTGTTATAAGGTTGGGGCCTGAATGGAAGAGGCGGGTCACTGGTGGCATGACCTCGAAGTATGTATTCTTGTGGAGGGAATAACAGAACACTCAAAGATTAAAAGTTGTATCTGTTGAAATATTGCAAAAAGTAACATTTACCTTTTAGAAACACCTCTCTTCTCTGTCTCTGTTTCCTAGTTGCTTTGGGTTGAGCTACTTTCCTTTGCCATGCCATTTCTTCCCTGGAGCAAGCTAACTATGGACTAAACTCTCTGAAAACTGGAGCCAAAATAAACCTCTCTTACTTAAATTGTGGTTACCAGGTATTTTTTCCTAGGAATGGAAATATAACTAATAAACCTTCTAAAGCATATGTATCATTTCATGGAAATATGTAATTCATGACCATAGTTAGACACTATTACATGTTAAATGAGTGATGCTTTACAAAATAGAATGAGAGAAAGCTACCTAAATGTACAACAAAGTATTTTTGCATATTTTTAAGGGAATATGGATACTATCTAGATTTTACATCAACATATCAGCTTAGTCACAATTCATAGTTATTATCAAATAAATGGCTGGGGCCACTGTTACTCAGATTCTGTGATTAAATAGCTTTGATATTATAATGAATTCAAACATGCTTCTCCATGTCTTCATGAATGTTGCTGTTGCTGTTAGAAGAAAATAATCTCGTAATAGAGATTGGGTTTTCTAAATTATTCTTTTAAGGTATTTGCAAAAGCTAAGTGTTAACCTTTTGTAATGTTTCAACAACGACAACTTTTAATCTTGGAAAGTTTCATTGTTTTCTTCCAAAGGCAATAGCTATGGAAATGCACATTGTATATTATCATTTTTCAAATTGCATACTAGATTTCAAGCATAGATGGGTCAAGACTGTTTACACTTTTCCTTTGAGATGTTTTGGCCTTGAAGAAAGGATCCATTTTGTGAGTCTCTATAGAGCAATGAGGCATATTCAGAATTTGTAATGGTTCTAAATAAGTATTCCTATTTGAGGTATGTATTTAGGCACAATATTTAGCTGCTAAAGTACTGTGTTATTCTATCAATATCTAGTCTAAATGTAAGTCAATAAAGAAGCTTAACTCAGATTTAAGAGTAATGCCTGTTATAAGATCTTTTATTCTGAATTCACATAATGTGTCTGCTGAAAGTTTGAAAACTTTGCAGAACAATACACTGTGCCTGTAACCTCATTACAACTTACAGAAATTTACTCATTTTATGCAGAAAATTGGAAAGGAATGAATGTTTATTCCTAAACTAGAATTTTGAAGGCCAACAATTAAAATAAACATATCTCTGCCAAAAGTTGAACTAAATTAAAAATTTAGAATATAAATTAAAACTTACTTAAAACTAAATTTATCAAGGAAGTATATTTGTTTTGCATTACTGGTTTCAATTGTTCTGAAAAGGCTTTATTTTTATGGAACATTGAAGATTTAAAAAAGTTTCAACAATTTATTGGACAACTGAAACATTTTAACGAGTTATGAATGTCTGGCTTAAATATATGAATTATTAGTATACAGTTGATGAGCTTATAGAGACATGTTAAAGCAATCATTATGCTCTACTTTATGTATATATTCCTGTCTACAGGAAACTGATACATAGACCTAAACTAGGTGAAGTTATGGGCTGAGAATGTTCCATAGTTTTCTCTTCTTTCCTATTCATTTGTTTTCTTTGCTGGGAATCTCAATTTTGAGACAACTTCAATGAATCATTTGTAGTCACGTATTTGTAGATTACTGCTACAGAAAAAAAGAGATTATGTTCTCAATTTTAGTATTTCTCTGCTTTTATCTGATTTGTCAAGCATTGGCCAATAAATTTGTCTTACATGCTTTCTTCTCACACCTAATACTTTTAACTAAAACTCATTGACAACTAATAACAGTGCTGGGATTCTAGGACCTCAGTTTCTACCTTACTTAAAAAAGTGTCAAAAAAAAAAAAGTGTCCAACTCTTAATTATCACTTACCTGCTTCAACCAATCCAATGACTTTCCTTTCTCTAACCCCAGTCAAGTTCACGTAAAGTAGTTTCTTGGTGTATGTTGCCCTTTCTTCCTGTAAAAGTCCAGTCAGATAGTCAAATATGATTGCATGAATAGAAGAATGCAGATAAATCTGAGGATGATTTGAGGAATTTTGTTACAAATATTTAACTTAAAATCTTTAAAATTTAACCAGTTTATTGAATCCTTTCATTACACACATGCTTCTGAAATAGAAAATGCTAAACACAATTTAATCCTTTCCAGATAATTTAGGGTGACATTATGCACAATATAAATATAAATATATATTATGCACAATATATGTGCACATTATGGACATAATGGAGTGATTTCCACTATGGGTAAAGTATTAGGGACTACTTGTTTCTGTATTAAATGGACCCAGGCTGCTGTTTTCTTATTTTTTAATATACTTGATTTTTTAATATTTTCTTTATTGTTTGTCCTCATTGCTGTACTCCAGATGGAAGTACTGTACTTTCTTTTGTAGTGTGATATTTTTGCTTTTGTTTTTTTGTAGGTTGGTAAAACATGCACAGAATTTTTTAACAAAAGTAAAAATCAATAGACTCTAAAAGTCTAGGACTCATACATAAAATGCATAGGTACATGGGGGGGGGCTTGTTGGTTACCACTATTATTTACTTACTTCTGAATTCTTATTTATAATCTAGATAATGCAGAATGCTATTAAATAACCTCCAAATGAAGTTTGGAGTATACACAATGTTTCTGTAATTGGAATGTGAAAGTATGGAAAGCTGTATATTGATGTGATATTTTCAAGTGTTGTGATATTTTCAAGCTATTCAAGTGTTAATTTATTGGCCTATAACCAATGTCTCAATGGAATCTCAACAGTTCATTATTAACATTTAGGATTCTTTTTGATTGGCTAGAAAAATTAATGTGCTTGCCTTTCTCAAATAAAATTCTGGTTAGCTTTACGCGTGTGTGTGTATTTGATTGTTTTAAGATAGTCTTAAGATATTTAAAAATAAAATTCCACACTTATTTCATAGAACATGTAGCTACTGAGGAGAGCAGTTTTCAAGAGACTGAAAACATTATCTCTCCTTTTCTCTTTCACTCTTCATGTCTCTTTTCTCCTGCCAGCCTTCTTACCCCATCTTGCTGCTGTAGGACAAGAGATGTAATGAAAGTTGGAAAATAGTAATTTATGGGGAAAGCCTGTATTCCATGCTTTATGGAAGTAAATTGTAGAAAATTAATGTTGTGACAAGATGATTCTATTTTGATGAATAAAATCATTGAAAAGCTATCAAGCCCTACTGTTTCTCCACTGAGAGAAATTGTTCTCTCTCCATTTTGTATTTATATTCTTGGCTTTCTTCCCAATTAGTTTTAAGTAAAGAGCAATAATTAGGGAGATAGGATTTTGACCTACCTTGTGAACAATAAAAACACTTTTCATCCATTTTTCCACTTGCTAGATCTGTTATTAACACTCTTCTTCTAGGAAGCAAATCCCATGTAGTTGGGATTCCTACTTATGAAACAAGGTAATCTAACATCAAAATAAAAACAACTTTAAAACAGCTATATGAGCTCCAAAGAACAAGGACGATGAGAAGTACAATTGTTCATTTTACATTTGATTAAGTTGTCTAGGCTAAATTGGATTTATAAGTTCTATTATCTCAAATTCCTTAGTACAAAAGCACTAAATTAAAATTGTATTTTTACCTTTAAATTTATTGAGTGGTTTGCATGGGTAATGTGTTAACATAGTTCTAAAATTTGAAAGAGTGAGTATATAGTAAAAATTTTTCTTTTGCATTCCTTTCTTCGAGCTTTCTTTACCTCCCATCCCCATGAAAATTGTTACTAGTTTCTGATGTGTGCTGTCAGCTTCTTTATGTGTACACATACTAAAGTCAGCATAGTTTCTCAGTCCTGTATTCTTTAAAAAAATGTAGCACATTTTGCAAATATTTTTCTCTTAAATATACTTTGAAGTTATTGCTACATACATATAGAAAACTGTCTTATTTTTATTGCTGTGTATTATTTCCTTGCATTGTAGTACCATAATAAGTAAATGATTTCCTTGCTTATAGCTATGTGTTTAATTTCAAATCTTCTGATATTACAAATAATATTACAGAGAATAATATTATAATTCATAATTACATACTGTAGGATAAATTCCCAGACTTGGAATTGCTCAGTTCGAGTACTGAATTTAAGTATTTAAATGTTGATGGAGATTGTCAAATTGCCCTCTCTCAAGACAATATATGATTGTTCATTTCCCTTTAGCATCTGTCAACCTTTGTAATTTTGCCAATATGATGAATAAAATATAATATATGAGTAATTGTTTTGAGAGTTGGGCTTTATTTTTTATTCTTGGTGCTAGGATTGAACACAGGGTGTCATACATGTGGTCTATCACTGAACTGTACCTCCAGCCATAGAGTTTATTTTTTCTTTTCTATTTTTTCATAATATATGTTTATAGTACTTACCTTGTGAGGAATTGGTACATAAATCTTAATTCCCCCACCCCTTTTGAGATAGGATTTAGCTACATAGTACAAGCTGGTTAACTCACTATGTAGCTCAGGGTAGTTTAAAACTCCTGATGATCCTCCTGCCTCAGCCTCCAAAGTGCTGGGATTACAGGTGTGCACCACCATGTCCAGCTTTAATTCCTTTCTTTTCTCCATCCTTTTTCCTTCGCTTTCTCTTATTCCTTTGTTTTTTCCTTTTTATCACATTTAATGTTTACATTCCTTGTTTGGAGTTGATACTTATGTTTTTCTTATAAGTAGTGAACTGGAACATTTTTTCATATGTTTAAATGACTTTTCTTTTTCTGTAAACTATAAACATCTTTTTTCTCTGAATGATCTCTTATTATTTGTGGATTAGCATCATTAGCAAGTTACACAATGTTTGATATATTGGAAATAAAAATGTATGGATTTATGAAATATTTATGAAACTGATAATTATAGTTTCATATATATTGTATTTCATATTAGGCTACACAGAATGTATCAGAATACATCAGAAATGTCCAAATTCTAGAAATTCTAGAAACACAGAAAACATACTCTGAAAATAATACACTCAACTTATAAGTTAAAACTGGAAAAGCAAAGATCTTGTCATAATTTAAAAATCAGTTCTAAAGTGCTTCAAAGAAGATGTACAAACAAATACTTCTGAATTTATATTTAAAAAATGAAAAGATCACACCTGAATTCATGAGATGTAGCTTAAAATGTCAAAGGAAAATTCTGGCATCTTATTTTTAAAGAATTTTGAAACAATATAAAAGTTACTAAGCTTTTGAATCAAATTTCTAACAAATTACAAAATGGAAAAGAAAAGGAAATTTTAATAAACATAGTTAATAAATTTGATTCTGTTCTTTTAGAAAACAATGCAAGATTTAAGACACAGCTAAACTAAGAACAACACACAAGCACAAAAATAAGAATAAGTATGAAAGTCATGAAAAGAAAAAAACCCCTAAAAAACCACACAAAAAGAACCATTTTACTCAATTCTATGCAGAAAAATTATTCAAATGTGGTTGAACTATATAATTTTCCAGGAAATATAATTTACCAAAACTGATCCTACAAGCCATAGGAAATCTAAGTAGTGATTGCCAATTACGAACACTCCAAACTCTATAGACCTTAGAAATTTTATAGGGGAATAGTCCTACACTTTAAAAATATTAAAGAACAACAATGTGTTGTCACTCTATAGACAACCAATAGTATTAGTTTCACACCCTGCTTGTAGTGATTAAAAACAAAAGGTTGGCATAGTAGTGAATACCTGTAATCCTGAAAATGTAGGAGGCCGAGGCAGGAAGATTGCAAGTTGGAGCACAGCTAGGCAGTTTAACAATTTAGGATAACCAGGTCTCAGAAAGAAAATAAAAAGGGCTAGGGATGTAGCTCAGTAGTAAAGCACCCCGGGATAGATGCCCAGGACTGCAAGTGTAAAGGAAAAAAAAAAAAAGAAAATTTAGGTAGGCTATTGATAGAATTCATCTTATATTTTGAGAGAAGAGAATTCATTTAACTACAATTTATGTTTATTTCCTATAATTTCAGCTTTTTGAACATTTTACTATATAATAGTTATTCTTAACAGTAAAATTTTATTGTCACTTACATTTTGTTGAGTTATGCTCTGTTGTTTCTACATCATTTGGGTCCTGAATTCTACTTTATCTGATAATGAAGATCAGGAGTATTGACTTACATTTTTTTCCCATGTAGCTAGTATATCTTTACCTATATTTAAATTTTAGTTATGTGAAGCACTTTGTGTGTGTCCTTTTCAATGTTACTGAGTTAGGCTTCACTTTGTGACTCAATATATCTCTTAAGTAAAAACTATTGATACTGATACTGATATTGTAGACATATTCTGAGTGCTTCATATGTTAAATATTTGTTTTATGTTTAATAGTCTTTCTTAAGTTGTGTCCTTTGTTTCTTGCAATATTTATGGTTTCCTATGTACTCTAGCAGTTATATTTATAGTCTTATTTTTATATTCTTTCCCTTAGTATATCAGTTTTCTACTCATCTTAAATACATTTGTCATCTTATTTTTGCTCTTGCCATTCTACCACGCAATAATGGCCAATAAAATAGTATTTGTTCTTTACTTTTGGTGTAGATATATTTATACTTATATTGCTTTTTAAGTCTGCTTTGATATCATTTGATTTTCAGGCATTATAATAAGGCATTAAATAACATCTTCAAATTTCTATTTTTTCTCTCCCATTTCTATGAACTGTACCACTTCCATCTGTCAGAGCAAATAATGTTAATGTTCTTTTTTAAGGTATCCATCCCAATCCTCAAATCCTTTTTCCATTATTTTCCTCAGCCATATTTATTTGACTGAAGTCCATGTACTATTGTCTTCAAGAAAGATCAAGTTTTGTAAAAGCTGCCTGTTGTTGCCCTGCTCTTCCTCTTCTTCCTCCTCTTTCTCTCTCCTTCATTTATTTCCCTCCCTCCTTCCCTCCCTCCCTTCCTTCTTTCCTGCCCCCCCCATGTATTTAAGGGGTTTTTTTCATGCAGAGATTCCCTAAATCCTGTAATATGTGAACATACACTTTGAATTCCCAGGAAAAAGATACAGTGTGAGAATTTCATACATTTATCTGGCCATGGACATATTTTTCAAATCATATCTATTAATGGAACAGTGTCTCACAATGTGGAAGTGTGTTCCACATAATATCACCAGGAAACTGGCTGTTGCTTTTATTTTTAAAGGACAACCTGACTCGTACTTTGTTGAGGATCAGACACATGTTGCTACACTTTTTATATAGTGTTAAATGTAATTGTGAAGAAATTTAATTTCCACCTTATATGTAAATAATTTCTTCATTTTGCTGGTTGCCTTAAAGGTTCTTTCTTCACATTTAAAGACTAGTAAACTACTAGATTGTGTTTCTGGGTTGCCTGTCCTGGGTTAGGTTTTTACTGGTCTACAGTTTACCTTTGAATATGTTTAGTAAGTTTTTTTTTTTCAAGGAAAATTTTGAATTATATCTTGAAATTGTCTGTTTTCTCTTTCCTCTTAAGTGCTCTGTTTGGGCACTTTAACAAAGTACCATAAACCAAGGGCTTATAAACAGTAGAAATTTATTTCTGGGGGCCAAGAATTCCAAGATCAGTGTGCTGGCAGATTCTGTGTCTGATGTGGACCTGTTTCTGGGTTTACAGAGGCCAGTCTTTTCACTGTGTTCATCCATGGAGGAAGAGTGAGGAAAGTCTGCAGTCTCTTTCATAAGGAGCCTACTCACTTCTGAGAGGCCCTTATTCCTGTACCATTATGTTGTAGGTTAGGATCTAACATAGGAATTTTGGCGGAACAGAAAGACTGAGTCTATAACACACTGTTCTATCCATGTGTTTGCTTGTCTTCTTTATCTCTCATCTAATTTTTCATTATTTTCAAGTCAAATTTTCTATTTAATTTTGTTCTCTTCTCTTGTTTCTTAGCTTTTATGTCTTACTGTTTTCCACAGAGATTTTTTTTTACCCAAAGGGGATTTTAATTTTGTCATTTTTGTGATTTCCCCCCTATTATTTCTTGAGTCTCCATAATTGATTTCTCATTTATTCTCCATTATCTTCTCTCTCTCTCTTTTTTTTTTTGTTACTGGGGGTCGAACTCGGGTCTTTGCACTTGTGCAGCAGGGAGCAAAACCACTGAGCTAAATCTCTGGCCCAATGATCTTCTCTTTTTAAAGGCAGTTGCTGCATTTATTTTATAAAATGAGAATTCTTTTGATCAGAATTTTAATTTGTGCTATAGTTGAAGGAATTCTTGTACTCATTATCTGTTGGTAAGTTTTATTGCTGTTTCTCTAGCTGTTTTCTTCTAATAATGTTGTGTCAACACTATGCCATCTTTTCTGGTAATACGAGTGGTCCCTCACTTAACAATGGTTTAACTTACAATCTTTCACTTTACAGTAGTGCAACAGCGCTGTGCATTCAGTAGAAACTACTTGATTTGAAATGTTAATCTTACCCCGGTGTAGTGATAGGCAGTGTGATACTAGTTTGTGTTATACTGGGCAGGGCAGTCAGCACAGATAGTAGTCAGCCCCAGAGGTATACAATTGATATTCTGTAATAGATTGTCCACCTAAGACAGGCAGGTTAGGTGTTTTAAGTGGATTTTTGACATGATATTTTCAGATTATATTATTATATTATTATTTTTGCAGATTATAGTGAATGTAGCAGGATATATTCCCATTATAAATTGAGGAGCATTTGTATAAGGTTTCAAATGAATTGGGTTTTCCTGTTTTAATAGATTAGCTGAAGTGTTTGTGAGGTGGGAAGATCTAGACAGCTTTCCAGACTTTACACTTTAAATGCATTCTCATTAGTTCCACAGAGACAGAGTGCTTGTTGCTAATGTGGCTCCTTCATTATCTGTCTGCCTACCTACCTACTACCTACCTACTTGTCTACCTGTCTTCTGTGTTCTATCTTTTTTATGTGTTTATTTTTACCTTTATTGCTTCTCTAGTCTGTGTCCAGGAGACTTCAGCAGCCAGCTGAACTCAGCACCATCTCCCACTTTTATACCAGTGAAGTGTCAGTGTAGTGGTATCTTATTGCTTTTATTGTGAATACTTCTCCAAGACAATGTATTTTTGCTGGTATTTTATGAGAACTGTCGCCGCTACACTATTTAACCTCACTTTTCACTTTTTTTCTTTTTGCTTCTGCCAGACCTCTGCTCTTTTGACAGGATAGTTTTGTTACAGAAACTAGAGTTTCAGCACTTCTGGGTATCAGACATTTGTGAAAATAATTTTGCCAGTATCTGTGGAAATCTGCCATTGAAGGGCCAATTCACTTTTTTTGAGGGTTTTTTTCCCCTTATAGTAGTTTCTCTGTGAGGTTTCTGTTGAGTCTCAGTTTCTTTAGTTAACCTATACAACTTTATCAAATATACAGATTATATCCTTTCCAGGTTTGGTGAAAGCTAATTTGTTTTCACTATTTTTCTTGTTTCAGCCTATTGCTTTTTTGGGAGGGATGGCAGTGTTGGGGGGATCTCCCTAGGTAGCCTAGGAAGGCTTTGAACTTATGCTTCTCCTATTTTAGCTTTATGGGTATCTGGTATCACAAGAATACACCACACCTGGCTAGAGGGTCATATATCTAGGAAGTGGAGGTTTCTGTCTTCTGATGCTAGAAGATAAAACCTGACATTTTATCTATTGATTTTGTTGATCTTATTATTTTGTATTTTAAACTATGTACATAGTTCAAAACAGGTATGCGTTTAATCTTAGTTATAAAATTGCCATAATTTACAAAGGTAGAATGGAGAAGCATTTTTATTTCTTTCTCTTTTTTCTCTCTTGGATCCTGTTGAGTAATATGTATTTCCTACTTGCAACCTAAGTTTTCCACATGAACTACTTTGTTTTTATATGATCGTTCAATGTTTGAATTTGGAGTTTCTGTATGAAAACAGTGATCCTTGCTGTGCTCTTTATCATGGCTAGGCGAGCATGTCCTGAGTTAGGGAGTAAAAAGCACTCTGCATTCTGAGATAATCTATATCTACACATCTGTTTATCTGAGTGTCTGTCTGTTTTGCCATCTATTCATCTTATCTAGAGAAGCATTACCTCAAATTAAAGAAGCTTTTACCCCCTTCTTGTAAGTTGCTGACTCTCTAATGGAAAAACTTATTTCCCTAAATTTTGCAAAGCTAACATTTGCACAAGTGTGATGAGTATTGCAGAAATGATAAGCAAATGAGGAAAGTACTGGTGCTACCATGTAAAGACTAATTGTAACCTTGCCAGCTATGTTTTTTTTTCCTGTAAATACCTACTGTGATGATTTTCAAGGATCTTTGCAAACATCAAAATTTTGTAAATAAAAAAATATTTGAATATTTGTGTCTGCATTGCCCTTTTAAAAGTAACATTTCACTTATGACAGATGAAAATAAAGTTCTTGTTATATTTATTTAAGGATGAATAAGAATTAATTAGTATAAAGCCTTACAGTAGGATCATGATAATATTTTGAACTGCAAATATTTGTTATATTTATTAAGAACAATAAGATCACAGAGTAAAGGCCTGTGAAATATGTAATATTAGTATAGAAAGGTGAGGCTTCTTGGACACAATGGTGCATGTACACAGATCTGCACCAGGGATTGACTAGTGCCAAAAATATCAATTTACTTGAGATAAATGATCTATAATCAGGATAAGTGAAAATCTAGCTATTCAATTTATAGTTCACTTGGTTTATTGGACTATTGTCAAATTCTTTCTAAAGGCACAGAGTAGCTTCCTAATAGAGGTGTGGGTAATGATTAGCTTATATAAATCTCTGAAACAATTTCAGTATAATTGAATCAAGGAAATAATTAAAGTGTATAATAGCCTTCTATTTAAACTTGTTCTTAGCTGGGCAGTTTCTTATTTGTTAACTTTTGTGTTATGATTTTAATTATTTTTGTCAAGATTTAAAAAAAAAATCGTTATTCTAACCAGCTGGCACTATAATTGCTTTTAGGAAAGGAACTGTATCTGGGGAGGATAACGTGATAAGTTATTTAGAGTGAAAGGTGAGAGACTTTGAGGACTGTAGCCTTGGCAACAGGCTGAGTTGTTCAGTATGAGAAAATGGGAAATAATTATTTGGAACTACTGTAAAGCAAGGAATTGGAGGATTGAAGTAATTATTAAGCAGGTTTCTAGAGGTTTACATCCAATTTGTCAAGTTTGCTTTATTTTGTCATAAGAACACTGTGTTAGTTACTTTTCTCTTGTTTCTGGGACAAAATATCTGATGCCCAAAGTTAAAAGGGAAGTGGTTTATTTTGTTTACAGTTCATAGAGGTTTCAGACCATGATCAGCTGGCT
This sequence comes from Heterocephalus glaber, assembly GCF_000247695.1. The sequence goes on along the minus strand of NW_004624780.1, from coordinate 12,353,160 downwards.
CCAAGGCAGGGATGACAAATAGGCATCGCAGAGGAGAAATAAGATGGCACCCACATGGTAGCAAAGGCAACAAGAGATCCTTAACAATGTCCCCCTGCCCCTTTTATCTTATTCAGACTACTTAGGGCAGGGTGAGTGGCACTCACACCTTTAATCCTAGTGCCCTTGAGCCTAGCATTGAATCATTAATCAATTCCAGCTCCACAAACTCTAGATCAAGACTATGACCACATGAGGCTTTGGGGGGACATCTAGACCCAAACCACAAGAAACACTTAACATGAAGTCTAAGCTCTTTACAGTTAAGTGCACAACACCACATTGTTAACTGCAGATGCTCTGCTGGATAGCAGATATCTTGATCATCTTGTATATCTACAATTTTATACCCACTGAACAATTTCCCTCTCCACCTGGCAACTACCATTCTATTTTTCTGCCTTTATAAATTCAACAATTTTATTATTTTATTTTATTTTTTTTGGTACCGGGGATCAAACTCGGGTCCTTGCGCTTGCGAGGCAGGTGGCGGAACCACTGAGCTAAATCCCCGGCCCCCAATTTTATTATTTTAAAAGAAAAAATTATTATGTATATTTAAGGTATACAGCATAATTTTATAGGGTAATTTTTATAGCAAAAAAGTTATCCTTGTGAAGCAAATAATCATATCTATCAACTCACATAGTTACCTTTTTTGTTCTGTTTTGTACCAAGAGCAGCTAAAATCCACTCATTTAGTATGAAATCCAAACACCGTGCAGTTTTCTTAATTATATTCCTTATGTTGTGCATTAAATTTCTAGACTTGTTCATCCTACTTTCTATTTTGTGTCCTTTGAATTATGTCTCATTTGGTCCCCTTTCCCCTGGCCCTGGTAAGTACTGTTTGATTTTCTATCTCTGTTTATGTGAATTTCTTTTTTAGGATTCCACATACAAGTGAGATCATGAAATAGTTTTCTTTTTGTGTCTGGCTTATTTTACTTAGTATAATATCCTTTAAGTTCATCTGTGTTGTGGTAGATGTCAAGATCTCCTTTTTTTTTTTTTTTTTTTTTTTTTTGAGACTGTATCATTCAGGCTGGCCTTGAACTCATGGTGATCCTCTTGGCTCAGCTTCCTGAGTTCTGGGATTACAGGTGTGTGCTACCATTGCCAGCAAGATCTCATTCTTTCTTAGTGATGAAGAATATTCCACTGTATATGAGTATACACACATACATCTTCAGATTCTTCTTTCATTTGACAGTCGAAGTCACTAAGGTTATTTTCATACTGTGGCTACTATGGACACTGCTGCTATGAACATGGGAATGATTCTCTTTACAAGGTGGTCATTTCACTTTCTTTGGGTATATGCCCAAAAGAGGGATTGTTGGATTATATAGTAGTCCCATTTTCATGTATTTAAACTTCCATACTGTTTTCAACAGTGACTCTACCAATCTACATACCCATCAACCATGCACAAGAGTCTCTTGCCAATGTTTATTTTTTGATTTTATGGCAGCAGCCATTCTGACAAGTGTGATAGAGTCTCATCATGGTTTTGATTTGCATTTCCCTGATAATTATAACCTCAAAGGATAGGGAGATTTTAGCTGATACCTGAGTTTTTAAATTTTATATATTTTCAAAGTCATAGAAATCATCTTAAGTAAATATGGTTTCAAAATCATAAATAATTAGAATTTTATATCAAATACTCAGTTTTAAGACAGTGATTTTAATTTTTAAAGAAAATGTGTTACTTGTTTTTCCCAAAGCTAGTGGAAATTTCTTTATGACCTGATATCAGTAGCATGGATAAACTGTGGAAGAATACTTTGAATCAGAATTTCATACCTAAATAATTTCAAAACAGAGATAGAATCTGGGCCAAGTCTATATTTCCAAGAGCGTTTATCCTCATGGGCATATACTAGTGTTAGGGAGCTACTTTTGAAAACTACAGACAAATCTCCTTGGGTTTTTTATTGGTCCTTGTTTGTTGTTTTTGTTTTTCTCTATATTATTTACTTTCTTTTTTAGTTGCAGAGTGCTAAGTCATAGCCACATACCACATATGTTAATGTCTTCACTGCTGTCATCTCCCTTCCATTTTTCTCAATAGATAGAGACAGAACATGATCCTTTTTCTAAGAAGTGCAACTTGATTGTACATTAACTAGGTGTGAACAACATATACTTAGTTGCAGTTATCTTATTCCTGAAGACTTCAGAGTTGCTCTATCACATTGCCTTCAAATGTTATCCATATTAGAGAAGGAGAGTGTAAGCAGTAAGACTTACAAGTAAATATGCCTCCACTTATAATTTCTTAATTTTATTTCAATAACATATTCACTTTTATTAAAATAACTATGGTGGCCTTTAGTTCTGATTTTTTCTTTGTAACTTTTCTATAGGCTTAGAGTTTTAGTGTAACATTTAGGAAAATACTGTCTAGGCACTATGAAAATTTTTTAAATGCATATTCTTTAGGGTGATGTCTTAAAAAGTGGCAACCTTGGTCAGATAATAACACTGTCAGGTGAAGATCATATATCAAAACAATATCAATTCTATAAATTAAAATAAGGCCTATGTCACTTATATATTTAGAGAATGTTATAGATAGAACATTTAGTTCAGTCTGCTTTGTAGATAGAATGGTTTAGAGCACTGAACATATTTGTTAAAAGTAATAGTGATAGTTTGTGTGACTGAACTGGTAATAAAATCACAAGTATCTTTTCCCTCGTTTTCTTCTTTCTGCTCTGTCATTCCCAGTTTCTTAAAGGAAAAACATGAAGAAGACTAAGACTTGATGGTAGAAAAGATCGTATTAACATAGAAACTTCAGAGGGAAGAGAGAGCTTATAGGAAGCCAAATTGGAAGGACACTGGAGGTCAGTGTCAACCTTGTCAGTGTTTCATTCAATCCTGTCCTTTCTCTAATCTTACTGTTGGGGACATGCATCATATTCTTTGTTTTTTGTTTTTTTTGTTTTTTTTGGTCCCGGGAATTGGGCTTGGGACCTTGTGCTTGCAAGGCAAGCAGCGGAACCACTAAGCTAAATCCCTGGCTCATCATATTCTTTGGAAACATTCAGTTCCATAAAAAGAAACTGTATCATCCAGTGCTATATAAAGAATAATATAAAGCAATATAGAAGAATCCATATTTTTATATTGATTCTCCTAAAAGAAATGATTTATAATATTAGAAAATTTAAAAGTTAATATCATTGTTAGTGATACTTTTCTGGGGATCATTTTAATGTCCCCCTCCAAGGTGCTATGACATAACATAATGAAAAATAAGTGAATATTCTTGTTATTATTGATATTGGTAATATTTTTATGCCAGTGTTTGAGATACTTGGGAATACCCCATGTTGTTGAAAATTTATAATTAGGAATTGCCACTCTGGTAACAGATTGCCATGGTTACAATGATTAGTGCTTCTTTGAGTGTTGTTCAGGGGTGTGTGTAGATTTAGACATTTGTATATTCTTGCTTGGTTAACATTTTAGATCTTTTTCTATCAGAAAATTAACAGCGTCTTACAAACAAGATTTTTTCATTCTTTAATCCAGTTGATAGTATGATGCACAGAGTCGTGTGTGTGAATTGAAATACTCAGAAAATTAAACCTGTTATAGAAGTTGACTTATACTTCTACATTTCTCATCTGAAATTATGCTTGAATTTACTTTGTTTTATCACTTAGCATTGAAAGAACAATATGTACATTGTGAAAGAGAATTCTATATCCACTGACTTTCCTTAGTATTTCTTCAAATAACGAGTGCAACTAGACTGAGTGGCTGTGGTGTTTCCTCCAGTTCAGGCATGCTTCGGGTGTAAATCCTTTACTGCACTTACAGTCACCCAGAGCTGTTAAAGACTGAAGCTTTATAGCAGGAAATGTTCAGGCCCATAAATACTGTACACTCTCAAGTAAATCCACAATATTTGCAGCAGGATTTGTGCAGTATCCCCACCTCTGTTTTTTCCATTATAAAGTCTTTGTACACAATTGTGTGATTGTTTTTTATCTCTGGATGCTTAAAAATAATGTCTGTGGAGAAACAAACCTAAGACATATCCAACTGGAACCTTTTATGTCAAGAGATATATAATTTCAAGGATAAACCTTTTCTATTGAGGCAATAAACCTTTAGAATACTCTGTATTGGCTGGTGTACCTCAAGAAAAAGAGTAGAGAAATATATCTTTAATATGAAAATATTTCTACAATAAGGGTTTTCATTTATATTTTTGAGAAGTGAGAGTATTGAGTTTTTATTGTTCTTATTAAATCCAATGTTAACTTTAGAAAACTGTAGTTGTGAGTTGGGGATAAAGCTCAGGGATAGAGTGCTTACCTAGAAAACTCTAGTTGTTAAGGACAAAATGCTGTGTGTGTGTATGTATGTATGTTTTTGTTTGTATCATTTTAGATATTTCAATCACTGGTACTTAAGATCCTGGCTAATGATAATTATCCTATAAATTGCCTGAATATGTAAATGTGATCTGATCAAAATATCTCTCACTCCAATTGATCACCTGGTTTGATTTATTTTTCCTGATGATCTGGTGGATGATCATTTCTTTCCTTATTAGTCTGTGTTCACTTGTTATCAAATATAATGTATGTATTGTGACCTATCTTTCAAGTAGTTTTAGATGTATATTTTCATCTTGTAATATTATTTACTTAGTAAATGAGATCTTTTCCTATCAAATAAATAAACATTTCTTCCTTGTCTTAAAAGAATTGTTGACATTCTTTATTCAAATGATCAGAAGAATACTTTTAAGTAAGGAGAGAAATAATCAGAAAATTAAACTGGGTATAGAAGGCAGCTGCTAATCCAATATTTCTTTCTGGAATTATTTTTCTATTGGTTTTATGACTTAGAAGCTCCATGTCACGAAAGAAGTTCTCATGTTTGAGATGTGGAAAATAAATAATTAAGTCCTGACATTACTGGAAATACAGTGTTTTGTTGGTTGATTCTAATATTTTAGAACTCCTAGTGTAGATCTTTGAAAGTACAAAATTGCTACAGTTCTTTTTTGGAAAGGTTCTTTTTTATAGTATTCTCATTACCTTGCCCCTTTAAGCTAAATGGAGGTTCCTTTTAAGTAAGTATTGATAGAAAGGATGGAAGCACCCATTTCTTGGGGAGGAACACTTGGCACTGAGGCATAGTCCTGCATGATAAGTATAATGTTAAGAAATGGAAATTTATCTGCAGAGTCTGTCATGAAATGTATATGTACATTTCCAGTTGAGTACATATTCGGGTCCTGATTTTTGGTATAATTTAGTAGAAGAAAGAGGGTCTTATATAGTATAGGTATGGATTTTCTCACATTCTGTGGAATCTTATAAGTTGAGAGGAGAGCACTGTCTCTATGAAAGCCCATTTGAAATGTTTGCATTTCTGTGTGAATGTCCCGAAAGAAAAGGCTTTTGAAACAGTGATGCATGTTTAATAAAAGATTATTATTTCTGATATCATCCTTCTGGATTTTTCTTTAACACTGTGCTTGCGTCTTTATCACAATACAAATTATATTTTAATGGTGTAATTCTTTACATAATGTCCCTGCTGTTTTTAGAACATTCTGTGTTTATATTTCTATTCCTAGTGATTGGGAAAGTTCTTGACACATAGTAGGCACAAAGTATAAATAATTGAGTGAATTTGTGTGTGTTTAATCGATCTTTTATAAACTTTAAAAAACAAAAGAAAGAGATACTATGAAAATAGTCTCAGTGAAAATTCAAAAAAAATAAAAGGAAGGCAGAGATGGAGAGAAGGTGGATGCAGGGTTTGTGGGTTTTAGATGCAGGGATGAAAGCTCAGAATGGTTCTTTTCTCATCACTCTGTTTAGCCTGTGCTTACTCAACAATTTGTATATAAAATAAAATAATTCCTTTAACAAAGTATTGTGTAGGACTAAAGGGATGCTTTGTGGATAATGAGAGGCAATACCTGAGGCTACTTGTTATGGACAAATATGTTTATTTTGATGGATGGAGCTGAGACGTAGAATTGATAGAGGGAAGCCAGGCAGGGGGTGGTTTCTCTGCTCCACCAAATCACATATGACTTGAAATTGCAACCAGACAGCAATCTGTAAAGTAAGCGATAGGAGCTCCACCGTCTGGTGCCTGCTGTGGATGTCTGGCACCCAACAACACCAGATTTGGTGTAAGTGGGGCTTCTGTTGAGGAAACTGCCAATTTGTTTTTTCTTGAAAAGTGGGTTCTGGCTTTGTTTCTGCATTTTTGTATGGGATTTAAAAAAAAAAAATCTCATAATTGGAAATTTGTTTAGTACACCAACAGCATTAGATCTCATTTATTCTTTCTATAGAATGTTGTAATCATGTGTGTGTACATTTCCTGCTGCTTTTGCAACAAACAGTAAAGTCATGTTAATATTTTTCAATTTGCAAGCATTTAGATCTAAGTAGGGATAATTCCTAAGGCATCTGCCCACTCTCTTTTATATGCATTTGGGTAGTCAAATCTTGGTGGTTTCTATAAAATATACTTTAAAATTATCATATTTTGTCTCTTTTTTCCTTTCATTTTCATGTTTGAATCAACTCTTATCAAATCATTTTGTTCCCCTGACCTTCTCCCTCTGATAAATTTTGCATCTTTCTTCCCAAGGAAAAAGAAAGATATGAAAGCTGCATTATACCTTTTTACACCCCTCTTTGTTTTCATTGGAACACTGAATCTGAATAACTGAATTTTTCTTCTTTATTCTTTTTCTTACTTTTGATACAACCCGCAGGAGTATTCATCCTGTAGGGACTTATGTGTGTGAGCTGATTGTCTCAATTCCATCTCTCTTGGCCTCTTATATGATTATTTTCTAAAATTCTTGGGTTTTAGAGGTCATTTTGAAAGTTAATTAAAAAATATCTTTCCTGTTAGTGAAGTTTTTATATGTATTAGATAAGTGTCAGAAATGAAAATGTGACCTAAGTGTGTCTTCTGTGCTTTCCACTCACAATTAATAGGACCATAATTCACACACGTGTTCAGGTTATCTGCCCAGGAGTTGATCTAGATTTCCATTCACTCACCTTCTATTTCTGAAGAGGCATCAAATCTTACAGCATATTCCTTGTTGCATTCTGGTCTCTCTCACCAGGGTTCTTCTACATGAACTCACAGGCTGTGCTCTGTGATTTGCAGTGGACTCCTAAGTTGTCCATGTTCTTCCAGTTTTTGTTCTTTTACCTGTGCTTCTATGCTTTTAAAAACTCTAATTCATGTCTTTCTTAATGTGAAGGCTGATTAGCCATTCTCTTGCTTAAAACCTTCCAGTGGGTTCTCTGAGCTTTCAGGTGAAAGTTCCAACTCCTTAGCATGATGTACAAAGCTCTTGTGACCTAACTGTCTCATCTCTCCCACTTCCTCAAAATACTGCACATTTAGGTCATAACCAGCTCTAGTCCCATGTACTATGTTATACCCCTGTGATTCTTCCACACACCCTTTCTTTACCCCCAGAATTCTCTTTACTCCTGCTATGGTTTGGATAAATATCCTCAAAAGCCTGTAGGTGTAAAGATTTGATGGTCAGATTATGGCATTATTGGGAAATGCTGGAATCTTTAAGAGGTGGGACCTAGTGGATAGAAGTTAGGTCACTGGCCAATGAATCAGATAATGGGACCCTCCCTGTCTTTTCCTCTCTCTTTGGCTTTGTCTTTGTGCTTCTCAGCTGCTTTGAATTGAATAGATTCCTCATGCCATAGGCTCCTGCCATATTGTCCTGTGCTACCACAGGCCCAAAGCTACGGGACCAAAAAACCATGGACTGAAGCCTCTAAAACTGTCAGCCAAATTAAATATTTCCTCTTTTTTTTGGTGGGGGGTACCTGGGATTGAACTCAGGACTTTACACTTGCAAGGCAAGTGGTGGAACCACTGAGCAAAATCCTTGGCCCATGTTTCCTCTTTTTAAGTTGATTATTTTAGGTATTGTGTCATGGTCCGGGAAAGCTGACTAACAAAATCTCCTTTACCTTCATATAATTAATTCCTTCCAGGCTCAACATTGGGCAATGATGTTAGTATCCTAATGTTTCATTTGGATGCCTCTCATCTATAGTCACGTCAACTTGAGTGTGGCTTCTTTGTAGTTATATTCCATTAATACTGTTAGTTTCCCATTCCTCTATAGTAAGCAGAGTCCCCAGGGTCTATCAGAGTATCATTTGCAATTGTATACTATAAATAAATGGGTAAATTAATGTAAGAAATTTTTATTATTGTTAAGTGCTCTCTGTATTTTAATTCACTATTAAGCCTTGATATCTTTGAATTATATTTAATTTTAAATTCTAATGATGAAACTTGATTTGTGCAATAGTGTAGCCTTAATTATTGACTCTTAGAACATTACCATTGTTATTGTTGACTGTTTATTGAGACATATAATTAGACATAGAAACCCATAAACTATAAAACCTAATCAGAAGAGCTCAGCTAAGAACCAAGGAACACTGGAGTTAAATATCAAATGTCTCTGCTGTGTGTTCCCATTTCATTTTTTAAAAAAGTTAACATTTAATAATTGTGCATATTTGAAGAGTATAGGGTAATGTTTCAATATGTATTGAAACATGTATGGTCAAATTAGGATAATTAGCGTGTCCATCTCCATATTATTTCTTTATGTTTGGACCCTTCAATTTCTTCTTTTCTAGTTCTTCATAAAATATGTAATGAATCAAAATAAACCAGGCACATAAAGACAAATACCACATGTTGTCTCTCATATGTGGAGGTTAACAATAGTTGATCTGTATGTAGAATAGTGATTACTAGAGATTGTTTGGGGATGGACAAAGGGAGGCTGGATAAACGAGCACCCAAGCACTGTTTGTTACTAGGTGTAAGTTCTAATGTTGCACAGCCGGTAAAGTGACAATAGTTTCCATTTCATTTTTTATGGTTGGTTAAAAATGTCAATTTTTTAAATGTTAGTGTGATGGTAGTAAGTACTCAGGGTGTAATTGATCAGTTTAAACATAAACTATTTTGGTGACTGTGATATATGGAGTCATATTGTTGAAAAATTGAATAATAAGATATTGAAGAACAGTATTAAAATATAAATATATTTATGATTGAGAAATATTATACTGATAACCTGACATAAATATTCTTGGGGCAGAAATTGTTAAAGATACTTAGTAGCCTCTTAAGTTTATAAAATAAGAATATAAAGAGGATATTTTATAATTTAATCTATCAAATGAGATTTCGTTCTTGGGATCTATCACTATGAAAAGTGATTGTGGACTTGGAGTGCTTTTCTTACTGAATTTTAACAGATCACAGTTCATCTTCTTGATGTGTGTTGACCAAAGGTTTGTGAAGAAGACCAAGGACATTTAGCAAGGTCTTGCATCTTATCAGAGATTAGCCCTGTGTACCTAAAGGAAGTTCAGCATTGCTTTGTGAAACTTTCAAAAACATGAAACATTATTTCTACTTTATGTGTATTTCCATTTCTTTGTAGCCTCTTCTTAAATGGTAACAGTTCTGCTTATCATGAATGAAACACATCTACAAACACAAAATACATTATCATCACCCTTTTTGGAGCACAATATACTAAGTTGTTATGGTTTCAGTAAGTGTCCCTCTAAGGTCAATGTATTAAACTTGATCCCTAGGTGGTATTTGGAGGTTCCCTGGACCTTGTGGGACCTAGTGGGAGGTGCTTAGGTCGTTGGAAGTGTGCTCTTGAAGGGGATTGTGGAGCCCAAACTTCTTCCTCTCTCACATTTTATTTCCTGGCTTGTAGGCTGAGTGGTTGGCTGTGGTATATGCTCCAGCCATGATGTATCACTCTGGCAAATGGCCCAAAGCTTTGGGGCCACTCAGTTTTGTACTGAAAACTCAGCCAAAATAAACCTTTTTTACTTAGAAGTTAATTGCCTTAGCTATTGTTGTAGTAACACAGAGCTGACTAATACAGAAGTCCTTTAAATGTGTCTTCTCACTTTAACCTCCTAGGTTGTAGGTCTAATCTCTAAATGAGGACACCGAGACTTACTTGGATGAAGTGAACATTCAATAAGTATTCATAAGTGGAGATAATTTTAAACCTAAGCCCCTAGAGGTCAGGTAGCCTCTTTTGTTACTTAGTTGAGTAAACAGAGCTAGATAGATTCAAGGACGTTAGCAAAGTTGCAGTTATTGACCAGACAGGGGCTAAATCTCTTTTTTCCTAGACTTGAGTCAATATTTGATTGGTTATTATTTTTAATAGAACAACTTCTTCTTGTATTTATAAAGTGCTTAGTAAATGTAAAATTTATAATGATTTTATATATATATATAATATAATCAGGTGATATTATATATCTATACCTGTATCTGTATATCTGTCTGTACGTACGTTAGAACGAAGATGTAAGGGTTAAAAAAAATTCAATTCTTTAATCAAGTGCAAATGTAGAGAAAAAAATCTAGAAGTGATGAAAGACTCTCTTCTGTCCTTGAAAGTATCTTCAGGCAGAGGCCAGTACTATGCTCAGAGAGAATGTACAAAATTGCTTTAAGAACTCAATTTTAGAAGGGTTTGACTTTGTCAAAATGTTCTGTATCTTCATGAGAAATACTAAGGAATCCAAGAGAAATATTGTATGCTCAAGATTCTCTCCTGCAACATCAGAGCATTTGACGAGCTGGAGAGACTCTTATTTTTCTAGTGAGTGACAAATCAGTTGGTTAATATTGTCAGGCAGAACATGCTTTTTCAAGAGTTTGATCTTTGGCCTTTCACAAACTAAAATACTTTTAAGTGCCTGGTTTTAAGTAAATTACTTTTGATTATGGTATTGAGAAATAAAAGGATGCCAAAATTTTTTACAAACCAGATACTAATGAACATTACTAAAGATTACACCACTTATTTCTAGAGAAGCTGTTTGATAAAGTGGAAGAATGTGAGTAACTGCTTTGTCCCAGCTATATGACCTTGGAAAAGCTCTTCCTTTTATGTTCGTTTTCTGTGGAGTAGGCATTATACCCTCCACTTCATTGTATTAGTGCATTGCCTATTAGACAACCTTGCACACTGCAGTGCTCTAGGTCAGGGCTGGCGACCTTTTCTGTAAAGGGCCAGAGAGTTAATATCTTGTGCTTTGTAGGTGATAGTTCTGTTGCAAGCACTCAACTCGGCTAACCTAGTGTAAAAGCAGTCACAGGTGGTTCATAAACAAATTAGTGTGGCAGTGTTCAAATGAAATTTATGAAATTTGAATTTCATGTAGTTTTTATATATCACAAAAGACTATTTTTCTTTTTATTTTTTCCACCGTTTCAAAATGTGAAAACCACCCTGGACTTGCAGGCTGTATAAAAAAGTATATGGATTTGTCCCAAGTCCTGTGGTTTTCCAGCCTTTCTGCAGGTGATTGCCTAGCTCTACATCAGTTTCAAATCTGGAGGAATTGTGGTGTGGTGGTGTGAGGGGATTGCACTTACTCAGCCGTCCAGACGAGTGACTTTGAGCTCTGTCCTTGATACTTGGAACATGACACTGGGCTTGCCATGTATTCCCAGCTAATGTGTGGAAGTACTCACAGTAATGGGAATGGACTCTGTTATTCGCCTTCTTCAGAGGTGGTGAAGGCAGCACCCTGCACTTGCACATCTCAGAGTCGAACTGATGCAGATAAGTAGTGTCAGCATTCCTGTCCAAACACAAACCTCTCAGTTCTGAGGTCTCAGCACTTTTCTAGGCACAGCAGACTAAATGTTGACACACAGACTCCAACTTTCAATATAAAATGCTCATCCTTCTTTTTATATTGTGCTATATTCTAGAACTATTCTCTTGATATTAAAGAAAGAGGAAAATGGAAAACATTGAAATCAAAACAGCCAAAGGGAAAAAAGTGCTCATTTTAATTTATTCTTTTGTAGTTGTTGACTGAATAGATTAATTTTAAAGGAGTTTTCACAATTTAAAATTTTTCCTGTAGATGTTAGTATAATGGCATTGGTTTTGTGCGGTTATTAGAGTCGGGATGAAGAGACTTCTGTCACAAAGATGGGCTCTGGAAAACATGGTACTGCATAGCTGGTCAGTGTGGTCAGTACAACTTTTCATTTGAGAGAAGAAATGACTGCTAAGAAGGTCCACAAGATTGCAATATTGATAGTCAACCTTATTGCCTTTATTTTAAACATAATAGTGACAAAGTCTGAAACTTTGTTTTGGGATTACTGCCTCTTTAAATCTTTAATGCTTTCTGCATCCACTTCATTGTAGGTGATAGAACATTGTCTGTATCTAACCTAAATTTCTTTTCTAAGGGGTTTTAGCAGATTGATTCCTCCCCGCCCTGAGAAGTAAAATGTCTGATGGTAGAAAATAGAGGATTCAGATTCAGTGTCTTAATCCCCTATTCATAGGCATCTACCTAAGTAAATAAAAGGCATAAAGTTTTAAGCACCAAACACTGGATGAGAGATACCAAAGGCAACTATTAGTGAAGTATTAGATTAGATGGTACAGATGTAAAAAATATGTCAACAACCTGGAAATTAATAGTCTTAAGACACTAAAATTCATTAGGAACAGCAGAATTGACTGCTATTTTAATGGCAACAGAAACTTTTAAAGGCAGATAACTTAAGAAACTTAAGTTTTACATGCTTTAACTTTTTTATTTTAGTAGATCTCAAATGAGGTTGGGAAAATATAACTTCATAAAGCTCATCTTGTGTCTTGGGTGAAGTTTTTGGACACAAGAGTTTGAAAAGATAGTGTTAAGTCCAAGGTAGGTGGTGTACTGGGGAGTGCTGGAGGGATAATACCTGGGGATGAGGGAGCAAAGCAATCTGGAAAGGAGGAACAGCTGAGGTACAGGCCATTTGCAAGTGATGCTAAGGAGTGCCAGAGTTGGCATGGCCCTTGTGAGCTACTGTCATATGAGATAAGCAGAAGGAGTTTGTGCCCTTGCACCCACGAGGCACTGGGGAGGAGGGGGTTGGAAACAAGTGAGGTAACTTCCTACAGAAGAGGATTGTTCCCAGGGAGAGTCTGGCTGTGTGAGGTATCAGATGCAAATGAAGTTGTTTCTGTGAGCACACACAAGATTTTAAGACAACAGCTATTTTTATGATTGGGAAATGAGTGTCTAAGGGGTCACTGGGAAGAGATGGTTGGATGCGTGGTAGGCAAGGAGCACTGATCTATTTCTAAAACAGGGACGGAATGCCTGCTGTGAGTCAGGTGGTAGAGATGTAAACACGGAGGGAGAAGCTGCCTCCTAAGGTGCTCGCCATCTTGTGGGAGGCAGACATGTAAAGAAACAATTGAAATATAATGGCCAAAATGGGGGTGTATGTGCAGTTTCAAAACTTTAGAAAAGGATTATTTCACCAAACATAAAATATGCCTTTACCATTTTCTCAATCGGAAAGTAATATGCATTATACATATTCGCATGTTGGTCTCATTTGATTTGACAAATATTTGGAAATGGAAGTGTTATTTGGAAAAAGAGGGCATGGTGATATTAGACAAAATAGAATCACAAAATTTAACAGTGAGACATGTTTGGTAATTTTACAAAATCACCCAGAGCTAGATTCTACTCTCTAAATACTGCCCTCAATGTGAAAGCCTTTTGCTGAATTCTAACATAGACAGGTTGGAAATCCTTGGCCTTTTCCAATACTTACCTACCTTATCTCTGAGGGAAAAGACCCAGAAGAAAAAATTTTTTCTTGCAGAATTTGTGTTATTTATGGCCCACCTTTTTCTAAACATATTTAAAGCAGTTCATCACAATACCTATCATATAAGAACATAATGCAAATAAGAAAGTCGGGGCAAACAAAATAAAAGGATGTGAAAATGAAGGAGGATTTGGGAATGAAGTTAGTAAAAAATGTTTGCGCTTCTGTTCATTTGTTGAGAGAGAGTCACAAATTGTAAATATTTTGAAAGTCAACTCTAAGAAGAGCAGTTATTTCAATGTTCACAGTGCCCCTGAAATAAAAGCAAGCCTCTTATCCTAGTGGAGCTCAACTCTCTCTAGGTGAGACTAGAGAGAAATTTCCCTTCAATCACCAGAAAGAGTTCCTACAGAGTATATGGTATATTATGGCCTCAAAAAAACTATCTTTTAATGCCCTTTAAGTAGTGAGATGATTTAGGCCAAAAAGCAATATAGTCAAAATGATTTTCTAGTAGAAAAAAAGCATTGTGTCCCAGAATGACATTGTTCCGGTAGGTGTTAATCTACAAGATCATGCATTTTTATTGTATTAGAATTGGATTTCACATTAATCAGGAATGGAAGTTTGCATAGACATGAAGCAAATCTCAGTAATTTTTATGTCTTTAACTACAATTCTGGTAATTGTTGTGAAGGAACTGAATTCATGTTCTCTGAATTTTCTGACAAATTCTGGAGTACATCATTTCTATATTGTCTGTAATTTTTGACCTATATACCTTTATCATTTGCTGAGCTGGGGACACTCATACATGTGAAAAGTCTAATGAGAACCACGTACTCTCTTTCTCACAGAGTCATTGGTTCATATACAAGTATATATAGACACTTTTGTGTGCACAAACACACACACATATATATATATACACACACAGAATGAAGCCAAG
>NW_004624780.1:12310496-12338371 GCF_000247695.1 Heterocephalus glaber | reverse complement strand
AAAATGTGCTTCAAATTGATGAGTGAAGACAACTTGGTTAACATATGGGTTTAAGATAATTTGCTCAGATGGGTAGAAATTTAATTGGATTCCTCTCTTACAAATAATATAAAATATAAGTAGATTAAAAACTTAATTTGCAAAACCAAGGTATTAGAGGAAAACATGGTCTACTTTTATAAACTTGCAGTGGGGAAGGATTCTCAAAGGAAGCCTAAAATTCAGATCCCATAAAAGAAAAATTCAAAATATTTATGTAAAATCAAGAAGTAACATAACACACTTTTGTAAGGCATAAACATTTACAAGTCATTGTAAATAAGGTTAGAAGTGATGGACTTTGATAACATTTAACAGTTAAAAGCCTAGTTGCTATGCTTTCTAAAGAATAACATTTTAGTATAGAGGGTAAACAACAAACCAGAAAAACAAGTACATAACTTTTCTTCATTTGTGAATTCAAAATATTTGAAACATTTCTTTTTCTCTTTTAAGAATTTAGGCTTTGCACAAAGCTCAATGGAGTCTATTAAATACTAGGTTAAATGTGGAGAAGCAGGCCTTACCTTTTTGGAAGGCAATTTGGCAGTTTCTATTATGGAACTTTAATAACTCCAAAGTGCTGACCAAGCAGATGTCTATGTAGAAATCACACCTGGGGACTGGGGATGTAGCTCAGTGGCATTGCTGAGTTCAATCCCCAGTACCAAGAAAAAAAAAAAAAAAGAAATTACACATGAAAATATATCAATGATAAAAATAAAAATGTATGTACAAAGGATTTTTGCTGAAACATTATCAAATTTCTGGGAAAAGCCCACATATCTGGCTAAAGAAAAAATATTCAGCAATTATGATTTACTAATTTAGAAGATATTGTATGATTTACTAATTCAGAAGATATTGTGATGCTATTAAAATCATATTTTCAAAGACTAGTGACGTGGGAAAATCCTGGATATAAGGAATAATTTTACAAATAGGATACAAAATAATATACAATATTATACTGTATTTTATATGTATATATATTTTATACATATGAATACATAAAACCCAAAGTATATGTGATATATATTTTTATACATATAATATGCATTAATAATTTGTCATATGGGATATCTTTATACTTTGAAATATACGTTCCCATAAATTTGAAGGTTTTGACCATAAAGTATGTTTTAGTAATATCATTTGAAGAATATTTAAACAAAATATAACCCAATTATTATTATTTTCCTCAAATTCTTTTATTGGTACATTTTAGGTATACAATACATTTTTATTTATCACTGGGTTCTTGTACCTGTACATGATGTATCTTGGTTCCTATTTTTTCCCCATTCCCTGTCCTCCCTTCACCCTCTCCAGCCTTAACAATTTACAAAGGCTTTGTTTCCATTTTTTCCTTTTCTCATAATTTTTCCTTTCCCTTCTTGCCTTTCCCCTTCCCCTCCTACTTCCCCTGCCCCTTTGGACCTTTTCTTCCTATTTCAAATTATCAATTCCTTTTAATCATTTTAATCCTGATTTACACTTTCAGTTTCTCACACCAGAGAAACTATTCAGTATTTACACATGTATGTCCTATTTATTTCACATAAGATTATGGTCTCAATATGCATCCATTTAGCTATAAATGTCTCTAGTTTGTTGTTCTTTATGGCTGAGTAGTACTCCGTTTTATTTAAAAAACCACATCTTCTTTATCCAGTTTCCAGTTGATGGGCACTTGGGCTGTTTCCAAGCTTTAGCTATTACAAACTGTGCCGCTATGAACATGGGTGCACATACATCGTTGTGGTATGATTCTTTTAATTCTTTGGGGAAGATACCCAGCAAGGGAATAGCTAAGTCAAATAGGACCTCTAGTCCTAGTTCTTTGAGGTATCTCCATACTGATTTCCACAGTGGTTGCACCAGTCTGCTCTCCCACCAGCAGTGGAGAAGTGTTCCTTTCTCCCCACACCCCCACCAGCATTTGTTATTGGTTGATTTCTTGATATCAACCCTTCTGTCTGGGGTGAAGTGGAATCTCAGTGTTGTTTTCAACTGCATCTCTCGAATGACCAGTGATGTTGAACATTTTTTCATATGTTTATTTTAACCCAATAAATTTATACGTAATGAATAAACTTATAATGTTTTCCACTGGGGAAAAAGGGATAAAATATCTAAGGAAATTCTGATGTAAAATATAGTTTAAAACTTTTAGGGTTTTTAGTCGATATGCAGTTGGCTTATTAAATCAAAGTGTTAGCAAACAGTGCAGTAGTGGTGAACATAGTGAATTACATGTGCTTCACATTCTTTTTAACACCTATGGGTCACATTGTCTGATTTCCCCAAGGATTTTCTCATGTTTCCCTAGGGTGATGATACCTTTATCATAGGGTCATTGTGAAGACTCAGAAAGATGCACTTGACCATTGAGAAGACAGTAGATGCAGTAAATTTTAGTTGTTCTTCCTCTCTTTCTTCTAAACATAGATGCCAAATGTAAAAACAGTTTATTGTTTTTCCTAGCACTTGTAAGAAAGCTTCTCTATATAAAACTAGTGCCCTGTTTTTGGTGATAAGATCATGTTGAGGCAGCTAGAGAGCAAATTACACAAGATCCCCTTCTCCAAGGTAAAGTCAGAATTTGCTGCAGTTCATTGGTTATTGTGACTGGGCAGTGCCTTTCCTTACCAGTTATTTCAAATAACCCTATCATGCTCATAAAAATGACTTGTGTACTTTAACCCATTTCAGTTTAATCAGATTGGCAGAGGCAATCCAACGGGGATACACAAGCTTCAGCATTAAAGTCCAAAGTTAAATATGCTGGTTAGCCTGTGTTCTAACTGGTAGCCCAGATTTTGGAAACACATGGAAATAGAGAATGGTGTATTGGTTGCCTGTATTTCAGTCTACTTCTTTAAATTCTCTACAAAATCCTTGCCGAAGGCAGTCCCTTACTGTAGGTATAAAACAGCACCCTGTCTCATCTAGGACAGACTGGGACATCATAAGGACTTGTGTTTTGAAGCCTGTCACACACTTTCCCCCAGGTTATAGTTTTGGCTGATGAGCTAGATGTGCTGTGGACCCTGGGCTTCTCCTGCTATTTGATTCTTAACTCCTGAAACGATTTTTGAAGAGATCTTGCCTACCACCCCTCATTTCCAGAAAAGCCTGGGAGATTCTCTAGGGCAAAGGATTTGATGTCAAAGCTTGCCTGCTATATGGCAAATCTACCTCCCGCCACCACCAGGTCATTCCAAACTATGAGTACTTTCCCAGAAGAGAAGATCTTGGACAGATGTGGGTTCTCTTGTTTAGGCAGATAGCACTTGTTTGAGTCCTTGGACTTGGGCTGCATGACCTTCAAGCTCACCCTGTACAATGACAGTTGAATATTTCCTCTTTCTCCAGCCTTTCCCTGGCCCACACATGCCTTGCATTTGTCTTCCTAGCATTTTAAATAGGGTGCAGATTGTACTTGGCGACATTGAGTCAGTATCTTCTCCTTTTTGGGTCATCAGAAGTAAAATTGACAATGGCATTTGCTTCAAGATTTTTTAAAACTGTAAGACTCCAATAATTATAATATAACATATTTTAAATCTTAAGGGATTTGATTGCTAGAGTGGATAATAGATATCATTTCTTTAAAAAAAATAGAAGTGTTACTTTTAAAGTGCATTTTAAATACTGGGAATCGGTAGATTAATCTTATATATATCAAGACCTGCTGAAAATTAATGATAGCCTATGGAAAATTCTCTCCTTTTTTTTCCAGTTTTCTGGTGATATTCCTCCAAATATTTACTCTCATTTTGATCAAAGAGGTTGATAAATGTACTCACTGACATATACTACACCAGGATTGAATTTGTGGACTACTGAAAAATCCTAATTAGAGATATAATTCTCTTCTGCTTTTCTTCTTCATCCTAAACCTCCCTCTCCTCTGGTTTCCATTTCTTTGTATTGCCCTCCCTCTTTCTGTTTCTGGCCCATGTTATTGAGTGATTGACTAATCTGAGAGCCTGGCACATGCCTGGAAGTGCTCCTTCACATATGTGTGCTCTGGACCCCTGGACACAGGCCAAATGCATCTTGAACAACTTGGTAACAGCCTTCTGGAGACAATGTGTTGAACCAATCCATCAATCAACTGTAGTGGGGGACTTTTCAGAGTAATTTTTAAGGATGGAGGGTGATATAAGAGGACAATAATATTTAGGTATACTTTAAACTCTCAGTGCATAAAGTGTCCTGTCTATCTCCACCTTCCAACATCCACTACTTCTAAAACAAAAATAGCTAAGCCCAAAGTGGTTTACAACCAATTGTATATTTGTGGGTTTGGAATCTGAAGAGGAGTAGATTTATTTTTAATGGTTATATTTAGTGGTAGTGAAAGCTACACTTACTATGCTAATTGAACTTAAATACCTTTATAACAAAAATACCCTGACATCTCTTGATATTAAGTGGCTGGAATTTGAAATAATGTGCATTCTTATTGTATCTGGACAATATGATTACATGTGTGGACAATTAAAAATATTAATACTTTAATCTGTAAATGGAACCTCAGTGCAGTGTTTTGTAGACAGTGAAAAAAAATAAGCACTCTAAGCAGGCTCTTTGCTTTGATTTTGTTGATTGTTTTTAATTGCTTAGTTATTTGCACTACCCTGTATGATTATAATTAAATGATGTAGATCTGTACACTTGCAAACATATAGATGCGTATCTTTTTAACTTCTGTTACTCTTAAGCATTATGCAGGCACTGCCTACTCCAATTTTCTTCAACTCAAAATCTGGCACCTCTAGTTTTCTAGTAGATCAGGCTCAAAACTTCTGAACTGTCTTTCTTTCACACCTCAGATACAGTCCGCAAGCAATTACCTGGATATAGCCAGAATTTGGCCGTTTCTTTTCACCTTCATTGCTACCACCCACCATCTTTTGCCTGGATTCTTACAATTGCATCATATCCAGTCATTACCCACCTTTGCATCCTTGTATAGCTTTTGACTGAGTGATTCCTCTAAATTTGCAGTTAAATCATTTAACTCCTATCCTTAAAGTCTCTAGTAATTTCTGACCTCACTCAGTGTAAATTCCCAAGGTTCTCACCATGACCTACAATACCCTTTCTTGTCTAGTTTCTTGTTATTCTCTGACTTCATTTCTTACCAGTCTTCTCAGCTTACTCTGTTCTAGCTGTGGGCTCATCTTTGCTGTTTCATTGTTAGGGTGGAGTAAAAGAGACTTGGTACACTCTCTCCAACCTTTCTTCTTGGATCCTTCCCATTTATCCTCCCAAGTTTAGTATAGCTGCCACTTCTACAATGACTTTGGCCCCCAAGCCATGGCTGTGGAAAGTGTCCCTTCTTACGTAATTGCACAGAAGCCTGTTCTCTCCGTGATAAGATTTATATTACACGGTAATTTCTTTTTGTTTTAACTTGTTTTTAGTACCCATGGAATGTGTTCTCTGTAGGATCAGACTGTGACTCTTTTGCTTGCCATTGTATATTGAGAACTGAGAATTAAATACTTGCTTAATGAATAGATGAAAGAATGAACGTCTCCCAGGACAGAGCATTTGGCACTGCTAGCCTACCTAGCATGTCTCTCTTGGGTACAGTTATCTTCCATATATGATTTAAAAATGTGTCTTTATCTTGATTAAATCATCTAATAGAATATACATTAGAGAATTTTGGAATTACACTACTCTTTAGGACAATGTGAGTGTGGCTGGGGGCATAGATCAGTGATTTAGTGCATACCTGGGTTTAGTCATGTCCTGGGTTCACACAAACACACACACACACTCACACAGATATGCAAATAACTTAGATGGGAGGAGATCAGTTCTATAAATTACCTTTTAATACTTGGGTAAATATTTCCTTAAAGTCTCTTCTATAGAATCCAGTCTCCAGATTCCATAGACGTTCCAAAGTGATTCCTTTTGATTTGATCAAATAAGACTCATGGTTTAGTATGTTTGGAAAACATTACTCACTGGCCTTTCTCTTTGAGATTTGGAAATGCATATTGAAGTTCAAGTCATTCAGTAAAGAACTTTAATTTTTTAAAGCCAGAATTTCTCAATCCTTTTGAACTTATGAATATTTTCAATATTACATGTATGTTAACATCCTGCAGGACTATTGGAACATAGTTTAGGAAATATAGCTATATGAAAATATAGGCCTCTGAATAGCTTCAGAGAGTAGCAGTCATCTGGCAATGAGGAGATTGGGTTTGAAAGAAGTAAAATCAGTAGGGAAGCTGTTGCAGAGATCTGAATGAAAGAGGATGAGGCCCATAACCAAATCCTCAGGATAGCCATGGAGAAATGAAAATATTTGTGTAAGAAATTGATCTCCCTACTGAGTGGCTTTTTGCAGAAGGAGCTGAGGTAGTTAGAGACTCAGGGCTTTGTACCATAGTGCCCTACTGGTTTTGATGTTCAAAGGGAAGAGTTTGAGTTCATTTCCAAACTAGCATGGTTCTTGAAATACCTGTCTGTTTATTGCATGCTGTATTTATATTCATGTTGAAAATCAAGATATTTACAGCCAACTATTGAGTAGTATTATGCATTATTCTCAAAGCACTCACACACACACACGTGTGTGCATGGAAGGAGAGGCCTAATAGTGTGCATTTAAAAAATACATGCTTTGAGAATGTGTGTGTGTGTGTGTGTGTCTGTGTGTGTGAGTGCATTTTCTAAGGCTGCTGTAATACAGTCCTTGGTGTCTTTAAAACAACAGAGACATATTCTCTCATATTTCCAGAGACTAAATTTCAGAAATCAAAGTAATGGCAGAGGCATGGTACCTCTTAAATTCTGGGTAGAACCTTCCTTGGCTCTTTGTAGCTTCTTAGTAATAGCTGTCAACCCGTGGTGTTCCTTTGCTTGTATCTGCATCACTCTAATCTCTGCCTGTTCTTAGATGGCATTCTCCTTATACATCTTTGTCTCTGTGTCCAGATTTCCCTACTTATATCAGCCACAGTAATCATATTGGACTAAGCATCAACCCTAATCCAGAATGATGACATCTTAACAAATGATATCTGCAACAACCCTACTTCCAAATAAGGTCACATTCTGAGGCCCTGAGGATTAGGACTTTAGCATAACTCTTCCAGGGCACAACTGATCCCATAACTGTGTGTTTGTGTGTCTCTATGTGAGATATACCAACATAAATGAGAAGAAATTTGTCTTGCAAATAGTATCAGTAGTTTTTCTAAATAGTGTGAAATTATCTTTTCCCTTTGTTTAGAAAAGATAGATAAAGTCAGTTACAAAAAAGCATTAGAATTTTTCATGGCTGCTCTTCTTAATGGCTATTCAGGCCTTTTTCAGAATACCTGGTGCTTTCCACATTATTTCATGTTGGAGTTGGTAATGCAGTACAAATTTTGAAAGGTTACTCTGATTAATATATTCTTTTTTGGTCTAGAATTTCTTTATGTTTTATGTTTTAGTCACTCCTCCCCTTTTGTGATCCAGATATATTTTCTTTCAGGTTATTTTGCTAAGTTGTTCCAAGCTAATTTTATTACTGTTTGATGGCAGGAGTTTAGCAGGGTAGCCTTTCTGAAAGGCAAGCTTTACTGACTTCTCTAGGTTCATAAATATTAATAAAGTATTACTTGGCTCTGTATGCTAAAACACTGTTGTGGAGATGGTACAAGAAAGGCATTTTATAATTTCATATAGATCTGGAATAGAAAGAAAATGGGGCAATGGCATTTGGGGGAGCATAATATCTAAATGTTAATATTGGACATTGCTTATCAAAAATAAGAACTTCTCCTTTTCTAAAGCTCATATTGTCAGTTGCACGAGAGTGTTTTCTTTTTTAATTTGCACTTTATGCCTTATAACTATTTTGTTCTTCATGAAATAGGAAAGAAGTCAGCTCCAATAGGAGAGTTGGGGTTGCATAGGGTAGTCGTTACTGAGCTTTCCTCAATCTTTTGATGAAAATTCCAATTCAGAATGGAAAGATGTGGGCACTGCTTTCTAAGAGACTCTATGTGACCAGGCTATCATTCTTTAGAAATGGATTGAACCCTCTTAGTAGCATCTAATAAAAAATTTAGTTAGCTATAAATGTTTAAGGCTGTTGCAGCTGAGATCATTTGCCTTGTGGGGAAGTAGTGAGGTTTTTTTCATGTTAAGTGTCCTGTTTTCTCTCCTTTCTATTCTTTTATGTATCAGTCTTTGCAAACTCTCTTAATGATTTCACTAAGGTGTTTAAATGAGCAGAACAAATCCACATATAGGACTGAAGAGAGAAGGGAAGATATATTTGACGTGCCTTTAAAAAGTATGCCTTATGATTATTTGTTTATTTTATATATATTGTACTCAATTCTGGAACGCTAATTTTAATTTAATTTGTAACAATTGTATCCTGCTTTTACTTTTTAAATGGATTCATCAAGTAAGACTTCTTGTGATATTAAAAATTAGAGAAATGTGTGGTTGACCCTCAGGGTCGAGCTGAAAATAGAGTTCAGTGATGTTTTATATAATTCTTGGTATTTTTTAAAGGGTAAAAAATTGATAGGTAAGAAAAAAAGTCCTAAAGCAGACTTTTTAGAATTTCTTTCATTACTCATAAAAAATCTGCCAAGCTTGTCAGTTTGCACACACTATTTCTTCTCTATGAGGGTAACATATGTGTGTGTGTGTGTGTGTGTGTGTGTGTGCGCGTGTGTGTAATGAGAACCACCAAGGCAAGGGAGAAAATAGGGAAGGGGAGGCTGAAGGAGAGAGAAAGGTCAGGAAGAAGGGAAACTATGGAGGAATGAGAGAGAGTGAGAGAAAGAGGGAAGGGGGCCAGAATAAAGTCTCTGAGTGTGAGGTGAGATTAGTAGATGGGGTCAAATGGATGATGAGATGGAGCTGGAAAGGTCTCGAAGGTTAAAACACGAACTCTAGATGTTACTCTTGGAAAGTGTTTTGAGAAGTAATTTAAATTTTTTAAATTCTGAGGTTAATTTTGGAGGATTAGACAGTAAGGGGAGAAAAACAAAAACAAGATTAGTTGGGAAGCTATTGCTGAAGTTCACTCTTGACTTGGACTACGGTGATGGCAGGGGAGGCTTTGAGAGTAATCAGTTTCCAGCTGGTCAAGGAATGTGACAGACCCACATCACAGACCCCTTAGGGAGTCTGACTGGAGGAAGGTGGACTTTTCTTCTGTAGGACTGGGTTTGAGGGAATTTCCTACAATTTTCCCCCTGCTTGCTTTTCTCCAACTGTACTGTTTTCCCTACCCTTTCTGGAGTACACGAGGTACTCTTCCAGTATGTGTCTTTGTGCTTACTCTTCCTTATACTTGGAGGATTCTTGCCTCAGCCATCTATTTGGGGCCACCTTTCAGAAATCTGCTCCGATATCACTCTGTCAGAGAGGCCACCTCTGATCATAATGGAAACCACTTCTCCCAGTGGTACCATTTCCTATTGAAGTTCACTGTCTCTTTTCCTGATTTGGAAAAATCTCCAGAATACTAACTTTGAATAAAAATCACATATTTTACCTTCTTACCATTGTCTAGATCTTCTTACTAGATTGTCAGACTCTTTGTCAGTTTTATTTGTTGCTGTATCTCTAACATTTGGATGACATCTAGGTATGGAATGAAAATGTGTTCATGAAGTCAGTGTAAAGAATAAGTTCATGAACAAAAAAAGTGAGAACTATAAAGGAAAAATCAGATTCATTTAGATACATAAAACATATTAATTTTTAAAGTAAAAATCACCCAATTTAAAAACTGAGAAGAGAGGTTACAAAAAGGAAGAAATATGGAATATGTTTAACATATAAAGAATCACTCTCCAGAATGTATAAGGCACCTCTAAAAAGCAATAGTATAATCATAAGAAGCATATGCATAAAGTGTGAAGAAGGTATCAAAAGACATTTAAATATATATATAGGACCAATAAACATTAAAAGTATTCAGTGTAGATAACCATGAAATCATTCTTCACACAATATGAGTAAAAATCTAGAAATTATGACAGTAGTAAATTATGGGTAAGATGAGAAGCAATACTGCTTCTGGAGGGATACACTCATTTTTTAAATAATGTAGCCATAGCTATAAAATTTGAAAATATACATCTTTACAAATTAACAATACTAACCATATATATATATAATATATATTGTGTAAAACAATATCTGCACATGTACTCCATGAAATATGTCTAAGAATGTTCCTAGAATGGCAAAAATTAGTGAAAAAACTTTTCACTGTAACAAAATACCCAAGGCAATCAATTTATAAAGTGGAAAGTTTTATTTTGGCCCAAAATTTTGGCACTTCCAGTACATGATGACCCCATTGCTTTGCACTTGTGTTGGCAAGCACAACATGACTGTCAAAGTTAAGACTAAAAGAGAAAGAGATTTTGCCTTCCACAATCCTCTTAGAGGACCTCTCCTCTCTCCCATGATCTAAAACCTCCCCAAATTTCCACCACGTTTTACCAGCTGTGCTAAGCTCAGGACCAAGTCTTTAACCCTTGGGTTTTGAGGGGATATTCTAGATCTAAACTATATCACCTATGATTAGATAATGGTGGCTACAGCCGTCTACTTTTTTCTTTGTGAATTTAAAAATAAATGTTTATTTCTTGCCCAAGTAAAAGGAAAAGATGAGTTACTTATAAGCAACAGCTTATCTTCAAGTGGAAATTCAGGTACCCTGTATCGTTGCATCTGGGTAGTTTTATTATCTTTAAATATATGGCTTCTAAGTTTTCTATAAAAGGAGAATGAATGTGTCAGGTTGCTCCAGCAGTTTGTCTTGGGTAAGGACTACACTTTCTTCCTCTGTTTGACATTGGCAGAACTCAGTAGCATAGCCCCTCTTGACTCATGATGAGTGGGCATATGGTGCTCAGCTCTGTGTGCAAAGAAAAAAGATGGATTTTATGAATAGCCAGTCTATGCTGCATTTTGTCCATTTATTTACCACACATCTAGTTAATTCTCTCTAATATACATAGAACTCACTCACCAAGGGATACAATCCAGAGTCCCATAATGAGATATCCTGGAATGGGACTCAAGTCTAACCATGAATTTTTTTTGGTACTGGGGCTCCAACTCGGGACCTTGCACTTGCAAGGCAGGCAGTGGAACCCCTGAGCTAAATCCCCGGCCCCAACCATGAATTTTTTTTATGTTTCATGCACACTTTATACACATAGCTTGGAAGTAATTTTGTTTTGAATAATTTTCTGCATAAAGCCAAGTTTCATCATATGGAATTTCCACTGGTGGTATCCTGTCAGTATTCAAAATGTTTTGGATTTGGAGCATTTTTGATTTCAGATTTTCACATTAGGGATGTTCAACTGGTACTGTGGCTGCACATGGTAAAAACATATAGTAATTAGCTGCTTATTAATATTTTATCACAGCAAACTTTAGTGCCAAGTGTTTTTTGGTTTGGCTATTGTGTTGACCCAATGTGGTAAAACTAGTTATAGTGATCATCACAAGCTATAAATGGCTGTTTTCTATTTATTGTTTTATGTGTGTGTATGCACGTGTGTGTGTCTGTGCACATGCATCCATGTGTGCATTCAGAAAAATTATTACTTAAACATTTTCTTAGAAGCAGTGATTTATAGAAAATATGGGAGGAAATTGAAGGTGTCTGCAGCTTTAACATGTTGGAAAAATCTTGCTTTAAAGTCCAGGAGACATTTCTGTGCCTATAGAACTAAAACTATATAGTTTTTCATCTGTCCAGAATAATAAAATTGTTGGCAAAAGCCATAAGAATTATTCTTTATGTGATTTCTAAAGTTCAAGCTCTTGTAGCAATAATTTACCTTTGCAAAATTTGGTATCTTACCTTAGAAGAAGCCTTTACTGAGAAATAGTAGAGTCCATAGCATTAAACTCTCACAGACTCACTATGGGAACATGTGATACAGGATCGGATTAAATTTTAGAAACTGTTGTAAAACTTTGCCAGAATTCCTTTGGGCTTTGGTTGTTTTTCATCAGCCAGCCCAAAAGTCACTTGATAGTCCTGATTCTGGATAGAATGGCCAGGTATTGAGAGAGCAGAGTGAGACACCTTGTCAGGTCTTCTCAAAGGCTGCATAATGGTGATGTGAACCTGTGCTGTGAGCTCTACTCCAGGTATGAAGAATGGGCAGCCAGTTATGCTTATCCTGACCCTCTTCTGGGACTCATGAAGAGATACTCAGTCTGTACTCTACTGTCTATGGTTCATGACAAGAAACAATTGAATGTCTTTTCTTTTTGAAATATTATGTCATCCACTTTTATAAGCATTTTGTGGAATTTCTTTCTTCCTCTAAACTGCACAAGCCACCTTTTCTTAATTTCACAGTTTCCTTCTCTTTCCTGGTTTATTGGATCACAGTGGAAGCTCTGTCTTGCACTCAACCAGAAAGCAGGGATGTTTGTTTTCACCTTCTTCTCCAAGAACTCAGTTTCCTGGGGATTTATCCCTATTCCTTCATCCTCAGAGGTTAAATGATCATGAAGTTACTGAAACTGAAGCCTCAGGACTCTTCACTTACACGAAAATCTTCTAAGCCTACAAATTTTAAATATTGTGTAATGCAGTCTTTGCTTTGTATAGCACGGTGTCCTTGCTTCACACAGTTCTGTTATATAAATGATTATAGCAGTCATTTTTGGTACCTTCCTTGGCTTTTCTCTTGTATGACAAAATATAAACAAAACAAAAAGTATTGGACTCAGCTATTTTTGTTCATTGAGAAGTATTCTAAATCAAGTTGACTTTTTTTGCTCTAGGAGACATCATGGTGTAATAAATGAACTTTGGGATTTCTAAATCTCAATAAAATGAAAACCTAAAATGATCTATCCTATGAAAGATAAACTTGAGGTTTTAAAGTAAGAGTAAAAGGAAAGGGGTGAGTTATGGTGTAATTACCTTGATTAATTTTTAATGAATTGAGTAACATTATGGTGGAGTTATTGTTTGTCAGGAGTTTTTCAGGAATCAGTAATAAAATGATGCCATAAACTTTACCTCCAACCAGATTATAGTTTTTTTTTCAAAAAGAGGTCAATAAATGTACAATCTGATTTACTGTGACAACTATTAAGATTAGAGATGTTTGAAATCTGCTGGGCAGCTGCTGGTTGAACCAAGCTTGGTGGGTTAGTACAACATGATCATGTTGAGTCTCCAGACACAGACACAGCCTGGACACAGATATTTGATTTGAGGAAAGCTTATCAATTCAACTGCTTAACATGCTGAAGGGTAGGATGCAAAAGGATGGTGATTGGTGCAAACCTCTGAAGTTCAGATGTGAGGGATGCAACTTGCAAATAGAATACAAAGCTATATAACCTGCTCTGTTAGACATGTGTAGGTCTAGGTAATAGAAGACTTGTAAATGACATTTCAATATTTCCTATTCTGAGCTGGAAGTCATAGGAAAACAGACTACTTTATCCAAAACTATGAGACAGTTTTACTGATGGAAACATCATGGCTTTGAACATAAGACAAATTCTGTCTAGGATCTTGACTGTGTAGCTTACTAACTGTGCTATTTTGGGCAACTAATCTTAGTCTGTTTCTGTATATTTAAAGTGACACTCTGATTATGTCTACCTCTTATATACTCTGAGCATAAATGAGGTCAAGTATATTCAAGATCCATGGTTAAATGACTCTATGCTAAATCCTATATTTAATATTTTATTATAAAAATATAGTAATATTATTAATAATATTATAGACATAGAGGTCAAAAGAAGAGAGAAGTACAATGAAACATCATAGGACCCCCAGAGATTGATTTAAAAATACATTTTTCTCTATTATTAAAGCAGGAGACAAGTAGCCAGTGCAGGGATAGGACCACAGAAAGATACTTTGTGCTGTCTCTTTTGACAATAACCATAATGGTAGAAATTTTGTATCTCCTGCATTTGCACAAATCATTATAAATTTGGTTGAACCCAACAAAAGACTTTTTTCCTAGTCTGACTTGTATTAGTTGGCACAATAGCTAAATGTGTAGGAGGAAAAGAGAAGAGAGAATGCGTATTTTTATTTGGTAAGAACAAAAACTGCCTCAGGATAATGTTTAAATACATGACCACCAACCAGAACCAATCAGTGCAAACTTTCATGGGAAAACACTGAAATGTCTAAAACCTTGGCCTAACGGCATTGTTTACTTTTTATTGAGAATACATGAGCAATCCAATTTTCTTAGCTGAATTTATTAAAAATGAACAAATGGGTTGCAATTTGCTAAGCAGAAAAAGCAGTTCAAAATTAGAGAGAATTTTGCTTCATTGAATACTTTTTTAGTGTTTGCTGCATGCACAAAGTAATGCAACATGGTTAGAGACCAGACCCTGCTGCTGGTATATCAGAAGAAATAACACATTATAAGTATTTGCTCTTGTTTTACAAGCAGGCCAGAAGAGAAGTGATGGGAGTGTTGTGGGATTTCCAACAAGTTACTGCCAGAGTTTTTGTTACTGTTCTTCTCACTTAACCACTCTTGTCAGATGAGTAAAGGACCACATAGTCTCCTGTGGAGTGTCAAATTTGGAAATGGAAATAGTTAATTTGCTCATGCAAAGCTGTCTTCTCATCAACAAATATTTCCTGGGGGTACCTGTTCTGTGCAGTGCCTGAGAAAGCATAGTCTCTCTTCTTCTATCATTCCAAGGAATTTTTTTCCCCTGAAGTTTAGATACTTCTCCTAGATGGACAGGCCTGTGCCATTGCAAGGATATTTTCACCTTGTCTTTGCTTTTTCTTTTTTGTGGCCTTGGATATGTTAATTAGTTTGGCATGGCTATGTTATTTTCACAGGCTATAAACTGGATTAATACAAGCTTCTCTTAAACAATTAGTTGTTTTGAGATGAACCTAGGAATAGGACAAGAAATGCTCTTATCTCAAATACACATGCAATCTTGAAATGAAATTGTCTGGATCTTTACGCTTCCCAGTGGCTGATGAGGATTTACTGCTCCGACTTCAGTATCTTCTTAGTCTGAAGGGTGAATGGTTTCTTGGGATGATCAAGACAAAGATTACCTCATCCCCTTTTGTTGAATTTATTGTCTTGACTTTAACATCATGTATCAGCAATTCTTTGCAAGGTCAATTTTCACCCTATTTATGTTGTTCTTTGCAAAACATTGCAAGAAATATAGCCCTTCTATCAGATTTTAATACTATTGTAGAAATTAAATTGCTTTTGTACTATTCTGTTTCATTCTCTGTCAGCATTCTTCCCATAAAGAACAGGTTGGTTTCAGCTTACAAATGAGAATTTTTTTCCTGAACTTGATTTATGGTTAGAATAACAAATATAATGCTTAATTTGTACCAGAAACAATTCTAAACACATTATACTTTATTAACTTCAGGGTGAAATCAGTTGCATTCACTTCATAGATGAGGAAATTAAGGCATAAAGAAGTTAAATGTCTTGCTCATGGCCTCAGAATAAGTGGCAGAGCTGTTCCTCTCTGCACTCTGTGTCTAGTTCTCATGTTGTCTCCCAGAGGTTTTTAAGTTTCTTGTTCTGAATTTGGAATGTATATACCTCTCCAAGCAAAACCAAATTTTAATGTTTTTAACTTATAATATTGTAGCTGACCTAAAATGGTGACAGTTTTGGCCCAAAACCTAGATTCTAAAAACAGGAGATGATGAGTAAAGGAAACAGAATAAAGACCTTCTTTTTTTCTAATGTCAGACCAACCTAGGACAAAATTTTGTAAGAGGTAAGGTATGTCTTTGTCACTTTCTCTCCTTTTTCTGTCATTTTTTTTCTGTTACTCTTTGGCGTTCCTCTTTTCCACTTTCATCATTTTTTCCCTCATTTTCAGTATCTCCAGCCTGTCCAGTCCCTGAGATGGCCACACCTTTATTCATTTTACCCCAAATATGTATATAAAAGTAGTATAGCTTCCTTCTGATCACATAATTTCTCTACTCAAAATCTATCAAAAATTCTGAAATGCAAAGGTTTTTACATATGAATGTTAATTGTAGCTTTCTTTTCAGTAGTAAAAAGTTGGAGATTGGTTGATAGCGGAAGAATGGTTAAGTAAATTATGATAAATGTATGTACTGTAGCATTTGCAAGTATTAAAATCTGTCTCTGAAGACTTTTTTAATGCTAGAGAAAATGGATAAAGTTTAAATGCTAAAGGAAAAATTAAAGATGATCAACTCTAGAAAAATGGACATTTGGAAAGAAAGAAAGCCCCAATTATTAAGTATATATAGATTGTGTGGTGAGATTCTAACTGTTACTTATAGTTTCTTCTCTTTTCTAGTATATTGCTATATTGGTTTTATAATCCAGAGAAAGGTAAATATTAAAAAAAAGTGTTCACAGTAATTTTCCTGACTCTGGTCATCATCGTCTTCTTCCTCTTTCTTTCCCCACCTTCCTTCTCATCATCATTATCATCATCCCGACAATTGAACCCAGGGCCTATGCACTGAGCTACATCCTCATCCCTTTTTAAATTTTTTGTTTTAGAACAGTGTTTTACTAAGTTGCTTTGTAGCCCAGGCTTGGTTTGAGGGATCTTCTTGCCTCTGCCTCTGAGCACTGTGATTACAGGCACACACCACCATACCTAGCTCTTGATTCCTTCTCAGTCTTCACAGATATATTAATGTTTTCAAAATTGATAGTTGATAATTTCAATACATCTTTAATAGGATTGTAGGCAGCACAAGAAAATGAAGTAAAAGATGGGTGAAATAGGGAACATGATATATGTTATAAATTAATATTTTGTTTTGCTTTACAATTTTTAACATTTCCTCCCCAGTGGAAGCAGACTCCAGTGGTGAGGAAAAGGGAGAAGATATAGGACCAGGATACACAAAAGTCTACATGTATATCTGTAAAGATGGTAGAGATTAGAATTGGCTTCCATATATCTGATACATGTAACTTAGTGTGTGCAAATTAGGGATTGCTTGTATTCTTTTGCACAACATTTGCTAGTTGGCTTGTCTGTCTGTCTGTCTGTTTATGAAGGCCAAGCCATCAATCACATGAAATTCATGCCTCTGCATAATACACGAGAACCACATAGACAAGCTTTCAGTGGGATTCATCCTTGACACATCCTTGTATACCAACACTCTACCATTTTCTGTCCAGGATGGTGATATCCAAAAGAGAGAAGAGATGTGAGAAATAAATAATTTCAAAGAATGATAAAACTCAAATACTCTTAAAAGTAAAAGTGATCAGTAGAGAGAGCTAGGGACCTAGAGTCTGATGCTGTAAGCAAACTCCGAATCGTATTGTCTCATTGTGAGTGAGTTGCTGTATAGATCAGGTCTTATGATGACAAGCCACAAAGGAGTTTCTAAATTTGTGTGCTAAAAATGCTACTCTACTAAATGAGCATCACCTAATACTGTGTGTCTTTTCTTGATATTTGATGATAGGGGATTTGACCTCTCCTAGCTTTCTTCTACTGTAATTGGTATTTCTTGGTTTCTACCTCCCTACTTCTCAGAGTGCTTACATAACTTGACAATATCTCTTAGAGCAATTCTAAAATAGGAATCTCAGGTCATTCAAAGTTGTGTGTCCTAAGTGAAACTTAGAACTGGAATTCATTGAAGAATTACAGTCTCCAATTTGCTAGTCAAATAATATTTCTACAGAGGTAGAAAGAACAGGCTGTTTTGTTTATTTTAATCCCCAACTTATAGTTTATAGCAACAATATAACAACAATGCCTTACATAATCACAGGGAATGGGAAGCACGTCAGGAGAGGAGTTATTCATTGACTTATTATGGACAAGACAATTTGTAAGCAGTTTCATTTAATCCTCTTTGTCATTTTGAGCCACTTGGCTCTCTCTTACATTTTGAAAGCTGAAATTCATAAAGCTTTATGTTAAGTTAATTAGTCCCAAACTCTAGGGCACGAAGGTAGAGAAATAAAGTTTTCATTGAAGAAATTGCCCCTTCACTACTCATTAAAAGATGAATATGAGTTACCTGAGAAAAAAAGGGCAAAGAACAGTATTCTTACTAGAGGAAACAGCATTTGCAAAGAATCTGCAGTGGGAGGGAGCTTAGATATAAGACAAGTCTGGCTGGGGGACAGAGAAACTGGGAAAGCACTACGCAGGCAGAGACTGAAGCAATAGGTTGAGGTTTTACCAGGCAGTGCTTTGCTGACTACTGGAAGGAACTTTAAGCAACAGGAAGCCACTGAGAAACTTGAATCTGGGCTTTCACCTGAACAGATAAGATTTTTAAATACCTGGTTTTAATTTTAGTCTGAAGAAGCAGTTGATATAGTTCAGTGATCTTGATGAAGCAGAGTGGGCTGTTGGTGGTAGAGATGGGGGTGAGGGCAGAATGAATACGATTTATTGATAAGATATGAGGAGGTGAGGAAAGAGAAGGAATTAAGGTGACACAGAGCTCTGAATAACATTACTAAATAGATAATGGTGCCATGTTAGAGGTAGGGAACACTCCAGGCATTTTGTGAATTTGATCATATTTGTTTTTCAGTAGTGAGGATCACACCCAGTGGCCTTCACATAGTGGACAAGTGCTCTGCCACTGAGTTACATCTCCAGCCATTTAAATTTTTTTTTAAATTTTGAGACAAGGTCTCACTGAGTTTCCCAGGCTGTGCTCAGACTTGAGATCCACCTACCTCAGCCTCTCAAATGGGTAGGAGTGTTGTTTATTTTTAATTAATGCTGGATTAGGGACATGGATCACACATTTGACTTTGCACATTCACTTGCCACACGTGTGACACCTATGAAAGAAATGTGAAAATATATAGTTAGCTATATGAATCTGAACTCTCTGAAAGAAATGAAGATTCAGAGATCTAGAAACGGACATGGATGAGATCAGCTAATGAAGAGCTACCCTAGTTAGTAGCCATACTAGTAGAAAAATCCTGTAAGGAGAAGCGATCAAGCCAAATAGGAAAATGATTGTTTTGTGGAGGGCAAGGAAATTGATGTTTAAAAACATAGACAGGGATAGAGAATGTCAGAAGCTGTAAGAGATCACCTGAGTGAGATAGGAAACGTTTTTGTTGGTTTTGGTAACATGGAAGTTATGGGTGATCCTAGCAAGAGTCAATTTATGAATGTGATGGGGAAGCAACCTGGATTGGAAAGGATTGATGAATAAGAATGGATAAGAACAGCCAGATACAGTGCACACCTGTTATCCAAGGCAGCACTCTGAAAAGCTGGGACAGGAGGATCACAAATTCAAGCTCAGCCTGGACAACTTAGTGAAAGTTTGTCTCAAAAAAACCAACCAAACAAACAAAAGAAATGGCTGGGGATATATTTCAGTACAAAGGCCCTGGGCTCAATCCTCAGTACAGAAAAAAAGGTAATAATATGTAGAGATGAAGACAGCTGTTTGCCCAAAGAAGCAAAAATAGAAGTTATAGGGACATTAGTTTATCTAAAGTGTTCATTGGTGGAGCAAAGCTGAATGAAGAGATGTTGTCTTATTAGTTACTTGCTTGTCACGGAGACACAGTACCCAACATCTGCAAATAAAGAAGGAGAAGTTTATTTTGGCTCATAGTTTGTAGAGGTTTCAATCCATAGTCAACTGGCTGCAAGGCAGGGCACCTTGGCAGGGGAGAGATAGATCATGGTTTGGCAGTGGAAAGCAGAGAAGGATTGAGGGAGGAGTGGGAGAAAGAGACCCTCCAGACCATGTCCCCAGGTGACCTCACCTCCTCTCAGCATCACATTTAGCTATAAATTATCACATCCCCATGATCTAATCATCTCCCCAAAGCCCTGCCTATGGGCACATGAGGCTACAGGGAAACATCTAGATATACACAACATTCTGCCCCTGACCCCTAAGACTGTCATTTTTGTGCTCTTCTGAGCTCTGACCAACCAGAATCTCCCATCAAGCTTGGCTCACAGCATTCTGGGGCAGCATCTCTAGTCAGCCTGTCCCAACCTTTCCAAATTTTTCCTGCAATCCAGTTCCAAAGGCTTATGAACAAAATAGGAAGTCACAGCAATGACTCTATTTCTTGTGTATAAAAATCTTTCTTTCTTATGTCTGAGACACAATACCCACATCCACAAATTATAGGAGGAGAAATTATCTGGGCTCACAATTTATAGAGGTTTCAGTCCATAGTTGGCTGCCTTTAAGGCAGAGCGGCATGGCAGAGGACAGAAAGCTGATGGCATAGCAGTGGGAAGCACATGCCCAGTGAACTGCCTTCTCCCAACATCACATTTAGCTATACACTCATCAGCAGACTAATCTAGTGATTAGTATCACTCATGATCCAGTCACTCCCAAAAGCCCAACATACCACCTCATGAGGCTTTGGGGAATGTGTAGATACAAACCATAACATATGTGTTAGCTTTTTGCTACCATAATGAAATACCTGAGATAATTACCTTGTAAAGAGAAAAGATTATTTTGGCTCACAATTTTGCAGTTTCCACTTCAGGAAACTGAAGTGTGGCAATAACAGGGCGCACATGGTGGAGTAAATGATCAGGAAGCAAAGGGAACAGGCAAGAGCCTGGGTCTTGCAATCCCCTTCAGGAGCCCAGCCTAATGATTTGAGGATCTCCCACCAGCTCCTCCTCTTAAATACCCATACAACATCCCAATAGCACCAAACTTGGGAACCAAGTGCATTTTGTGGGAGCTTTCAACATCCAGACTATAGCAAAAATAAAAAATGTTCTCAGCATAGAGAATAGAAAGTAAAAAAGGACCTAAGGCAGGAGAATGCTTGGGATGCTTAAAGAAGGTCCAGACCAGCCAAATGGAGCCAAGAGGAGAAGAGTTCCAGATTTGACGTTTTATTCTACATCTATTGGATATGCGCTGACAACCATCAAGAGAAGAGGCAGCATGCCTTATTTCACATTTTCACTGGGCTACCCTCCCAGAATTCTTTGGTAGAATAGACCAAAGGAGTCAGGAATGGAAGGGTTAGGGATGGGACCAATAGGGAGACTGTTGATGGAATATTCAGCCAAGATCTTTCAATTCATACTCTATGCCAGGCATCTGTAATATGGGCTACAGGAATTGTCATTTTGATTTGGACAAGGGAATTGTGAATTTTGAGATATATTTTGAAGGTAGATGTCTTGGATATTTTGTTTCATGACAAGGAAAATGACTAACACCCACAACTTAACGGAGAGGTTTATTTTGGCTCACTGTTACAATTCATGTCTCCAAGGCAGAAATAGCACAGTAGAAGAGTCTGAAAAGAGGAAAGATGCTCTTGTCATGGTGGCTAGGAAGCAGAGAGTGAAGAAAGGGCCCAGGAAAGAGGCACACCCTTCTAGGTCACTCCTCCAGTGGCCAGGCCTCTTCTGACTGGGCCCTACTTCCTAATAGCACAGTTAGCCCTTGAGCTACCAGTGAATGACTCTACCAATAAGTAAAGTGTCCCAGTGATCCTACCACCTTCCACAGGCCCTGCCTCAGAGAGCATGAATGATCTGGAGGACATTCTAAATCTAAGCTATAATGGTAGAGCTGATAGAATTTGTCAATGGATTGGCTGTGAGTATGCAAAGGAGGGATAAGTTAAGGATGATTTTGAGGTTTTAGGTTTTGCAATAGAGTGAATAGTAGTCGGACTGAGATTGGGAGCCTTGGAGAAGGAGCATATCTGAAGGACAGCAATGAGAGCACAGTTGTGGCTTTGCTATGGGAATGGTAATTTCTCAGTCACTCTCTGAAATTTTCCAGGCTGGGTAGCAAAATAGGAATTGACTTGAGGACCTGTAAGATCCTGGTCAGTTATAACAGCTTTGCATTCTGTGAAATAGTGACTGATAAGCAATATTTCAGTAAATATTTTAAAATTTTTGTTGATACTGATACCTAAGCAGATTTATTATATCTTTAATGAACTTTGTGGATTCTTATTTCAGGATATTAGAGGGGATTAACTGTATTTAAAGAACAGTAGCAAAAATAACCTCTCATTATAAAGTCAGTCACTGTAAAATATTCTTCATAGTAGTACCAAAACACATCATCAATTATCCCCCCTCGAGATGTACTTCGCTATTTTGAAATTAAATCTTTGGTCCCTATTTTAAGGTTTTATAAAGTTCAACACAACCTTAAATGACTATCCAGAGGAAAACCTGGGGACCTTTTGAGATTTAATTACTTCTTTTTAAAAGTTAAATTAGGTCAATTAAAGAGCTATAATTTTTCTTCTATTATTAAATTTACTGAATCATGCAGTGAAATATCAGTGCAGACTGCAGTGCTCACTTGGACAGGCACTACTGTTTTAATTATTGATAGAGCAAAATCTCCAAACAATTTCATACAAAAAAATATGGAGGGAAAGAAAAACTGAAAAAACCTATTTCTACTTTTCCCGATATACCAGCATTTCTTTTATCATGTGCTTTTGCATCCTTCCTCTCTTGAGTTTGCGTTGATTATTGCAGCGCTATCAGTCCCAGCGAGTGAATTTAAGATCTCCCTGTCACTGTATGGGGTAGTTCTGGATCTGAATGCTGCACCCATCACCACGTATGAACAGTGTGAAGAGTTGGAAAGTACTTGTTTCAGAGGGGTGTTGAGCTGAAACATCTCCTCTGTGTGCTTGTATGTTTTGTGTCTAACTACTTAAATACGTAAAATCTGTGTTAGTAACATCTGCCTTATTATAAGTAGTGGAGGCAACATTCCTAGTGTGTAAATTGAGAGGGCTTAAAATTTCCATGAGTGCTGTGAGCCTCCTGTTGCTGCTAACAATATACCTTTTACCCAGTGCTGGTAGATATGGAGGATGAAATCTTACGGCATTGCCATAGGATGCTGCTGATGGATGGATGTGCTCTCAGTCCTATTTGCCTTATACTCCAGTACATACAGTATTAAAATCGTACACAGTACAAATGCAGCTACTTCTCTATTCAGATGGAAGAATGAAGGTGCAGTGTAGTCCTAAAAGTGACCATCTATAAAAATGCAGTTTCCTAAGGGTGATTCTGACTACTTTTATTGTACACTTACTATTTGTGCAGGCACAGGAGCAGAGGCTGCTTTGTTTTCTCATTATTTATCTGCACAGGTGTATAGATGGAAGGTGAGGTTCCTAGTAAAAGTGGGCATCAGCTTTTTCTCTGAATGCAGGGGGCACTGCTAGTTTTGTAGTTTCTGCAGTCATGCTCTGCCTTGTTTCCCTCAACACTGTAACTACTTCCCCAGATTCTGCCCTGGACAGGCCTGGGTGCTCCGGGCTTTCTGACGACTAATGACTGCTTATAGCTCATTTCCTCCAGAGTCTCAGCAGGGAATATTGACCTATGTGGCATTATCTGCACCATAAGCTTCCTTCTTTGCATCCAGCTGTAATCCTGATTTTTATAAAGATGTATAAACCTGAAATCCTATTCTTGACACCTCAACCAATAAATTTTTGCTGGTCACCTTCATGCAACGCTTTGGGAAGATCTTTTATAGTTGAGAAACTTGACACAGGCTTATTGCTCAAGATCATGGACCTCGTGTTTGGGCACGAATTCAGATCCACTTTCTGTTTACTGAACAGTGCTGCATCCATTCCATTATATATTACTCATTCATAATTTTAGTTGTGTTTTGAATGACTAGCAAATGTGCAGATTTCATTCATATCCTATACTTTTAGAGCAGATGAATAATGTGTTGATTAAACCTCAATATTTTCAGGAAGAGCTTTTTAAAACCTTGCCTGGGACTTAATGAATCATTGCTCTGCTTCCTTGGGGTTTATATGGAATTCATCAATATTCCTGAATAAGTACACATCTGAAAAGTTGGCCAAGTCTCCTATCTGGAGCATGGGTTCCACTGCACTGCAGCACTGAGAATTCCCTTGCTTCTGGGGTATCCACTGTTCTGAGAGAGAGGAAATTCCATTCCTGAGCCCTAGTCCCAGCTCTGTTACTGCAGGGTTAGGTATGAACCACAGTTATTTCTTCAGTTCTAAAACTTTGGTTCCAAGTTATCTCAGTTGTTTCTTGGGTTCTGGAAAAGGATTTTCCAATAGGATCGAGGCTGTTCATGCTGGTTAAGAAGATCAAGAGTGGGAGAAGAACCTGATAGGAGAATAACAGCTATGGGAGTAAGGTTAAATTATTTTGTTTCAACAACTTATTTATAATAGTTCTTTGTTTGAATAGCTAGAAATCTAAGTTGATGCAAACCATTGGTTATATAACACAGTCTGCTATACAGGGCACTACAGAGCACAGTTGTTTTTTTTTTTTTTTAAACATATTCCCAGCCCTTTTTATTTTATTATTATTATTATGCTTAAATTCTTTTATTGGTACATTTTAGGTATACAATATGTTTACATTTGTCT
This sequence comes from Heterocephalus glaber, assembly GCF_000247695.1. Next base: position 12,313,898 of record NW_004624780.1, on the reverse strand, counting down.
TGGGTGCTTGTACCTGTACATGATGTATCTTGGTTCTTATTTTTTCCCCATTACCTGTGTGCCCTTCACCCCCTCCAGCCTTCCCTGTTTACAAAGACTTTGCTTCCATTTTTTCCTTTTCTCATAATTTTTCCTTCTCCTTCTTGACTTTCCTTTTCCCCTCCCACTTTCCCTACCCCTTTGGACCTATTCTTGCTATTTCAAATCATCAATTATTTGTTTTAATCCTTATTTACACTTTCAGTTTCTCAAACCAGAGAAACTATTCGGTATTTACATATGTTTGTGTCTTACTTATTTCACTTAAGAGTATGTCCTCAGTATGCATCTATTTAACTATAAATGTCTCTTGTTTGTAGTTCTTTATGACCAAGTAGTACTCCATTTTATAAAAAACCCCCACATCTTCTTTATCTAGTTTCTAGTTGATGGGCACTTGGGCGGTTTCCAAGCTTTAGCCATTAAGAGCTGTGCCACTATAAACATGGGTGCACATATATTGCTGTGGTATGATTCTTTTAATTCTTTTGTGAAGATACACAGCAGAGGATAGCTGGGTCAAATGGGAGCTCTAGTCCTAGTTCTTTGAGGTATCTCCATACTGATTTCCACATTGGTTCCACCAGTCTACACTCCCACCAACAATGGAGAAGGGTTCCTTTCTCCCCGCACCCCCACCAGCATTTGTTATTGGTTTATTTCTTGATAGCAGCCATTCTTTGTGGGGTGAGGTGGAATCTCAGTGTTGTTTTCATCTGCATCGCTCTAATGACCAGTGATGTTGAACATTTTTTCATGTTTATTTTAACCCAATTAATTTGTATGTAATGAATAAACATATAGTGTTTTCCACTGGGGAAAAAGGCATAAAATATTTAAGGAAATTCTGAGGTAAAATGTAGTTTAAAACTTTTAAGGTTTTTAGTCCATATACAGTTGGCTTATTAAATAAAAGCGTTAGCAAACAGTGCAGTAGTGGTGAATATACTTGAATTACACTGCTTCACATTCTTTTTTATACCTATGGGTCACATTGTCCGATTTCCCCAAGGATTTTCTCATGTTTCCCTAGGGTAATGATACCTTTATCATAGGGTCATTGTGAGGACTCAGAAAGATGCACTTGACCATTGAGAAGACAGTAGATGCTCAGTAAATTTTAGTTGTTCTTCCTCTCTTTCTTCTAAACATAGATGCCAGATGTAAAAACAGTTTATTGTTTTTCCTAGCACTTGTAAGAAAGCTTCTCTATATAAAACTAGTGCCCTGTTTTTGGTGATAAGATCATGTTGAGGCAGCTAGAGAGCAAATTACACAAGATCCCCTTCTCCAAGGTAAAGTCAGAATTTGCTGCAGTTCATTGGTTATTGTGACTGGGCAGTGCCTTTCCTTACCAGTTATTTCAAATAACCCTATCATGCTCATAAAAATGACTTGTGTACTTTAACCCATTTCAGTTTAATCAGATTGGCAGAGGCAATCCAACGGGGATACACAAGCTTCAGCATTAAAGTCCAAAGTTAAATATGCTGGTTAGCCTGTGTTCTAACTGGTAGCCCAGATTTTGGAAACACATGGAAATAGAGAATGGTGTATTGGTTGCCTGTATTTCAGTCTACTTCTTTAAATTCTCTACAAAATCCTTGCCGAAGGCAGTCCCTTACTGTAGGTATAAAACAGCACCCTGTCTCATCTAGGACAGACTGGGACATCATAAGGACTTGTGTTTTGAAGCCTGTCACACACTTTCCCCCAGGTTATAGTTTTGGCTGATGAGCTAGATGTGCTGTGGACCCTGGGCTTCTCCTGCTATTTGATTCTTAACTCCTGAAACGATTTTTGAAGAGATCTTGCCTACCACCCCTCATTTCCAGAAAAGCCTGGGAGATTCTCTAGGGCAAAGGATTTGATGTCAAAGCTTGCCTGCTATATGGCAAATCTACCTCCCGCCACCACCAGGTCATTCCAAACTATGAGTACTTTCCCAGAAGAGAAGATCTTGGACAGATGTGGGTTCTCTTGTTTAGGCAGATAGCACTTGTTTGAGTCCTTGGACTTGGGCTGCATGACCTTCAAGCTCACCCTGTACAATGACAGTTGAATATTTCCTCTTTCTCCAGCCTTTCCCTGGCCCACACATGCCTTGCATTTGTCTTCCTAGCATTTTAAATAGGGTGCAGATTGTACTTGGCGACATTGAGTCAGTATCTTCTCCTTTTTGGGTCATCAGAAGTAAAATTGACAATGGCATTTGCTTCAAGATTTTTTAAAACTGTAAGACTCCAATAATTATAATATAACATATTTTAAATCTTAAGGGATTTGATTGCTAGAGTGGATAATAGATATCATTTCTTTAAAAAAAATAGAAGTGTTACTTTTAAAGTGCATTTTAAATACTGGGAATCGGTAGATTAATCTTATATATATCAAGACCTGCTGAAAATTAATGATAGCCTATGGAAAATTCTCTCCTTTTTTTTCCAGTTTTCTGGTGATATTCCTCCAAATATTTACTCTCATTTTGATCAAAGAGGTTGATAAATGTACTCACTGACATATACTACACCAGGATTGAATTTGTGGACTACTGAAAAATCCTAATTAGAGATATAATTCTCTTCTGCTTTTCTTCTTCATCCTAAACCTCCCTCTCCTCTGGTTTCCATTTCTTTGTATTGCCCTCCCTCTTTCTGCTTCTGGCCCATGTTACTATTTCTGTAACTGTGGGTACAATGAGTGATTGACTAATATGAGAGGCTGGCACATGCCTGGAAGAGCTGGGTCTTTGAATTTGGAGGGTCTGATTTTGTTCAGTGCTTTATATATTCTAGTCCTTTGTCTGAGGTACAGCTGCTAAAATTGTTTTCCCACATTGTAGGTTGTCTCTTAGCTCTGTTGGTGGTATCTCTTGTAGTGTAGAAGCTTTTTAATAACATGAGATCCCAGCTGTTGATTCTTTGTGCTAGTTCCCCTGCTACTGAGGATTTGTTCATAAAATCTTTACTTATGTCAGTGTCTTCAAGAATTCTACCTAACTTATCTTCCAGCAAGTTTAGTGTTTCTGTTTTAATATTTAGATCCTTAATCCACTTCGATCTTAGTTTAGTTCATGGTGATAGATATGGGTCTAGTTTTAATCTTTGGCAGATTGAAATCCAGTTTTTCCAACACCATTTATTAAATAGGCTATCTTTCCTCCAATAAGGGTGGTTGGTGCCTTTGTCAAAGATGAGGTGGCTAAGTGTGTCTGGAGTTGTTTCTGCATCTTCTAATCTATTCCACTGATCCTCGGGTCTGTTTCTTTGCCAGCACCATGCTGTTTTTATCACAGAAGCTTTGTAGTATAGTTTCAAGTTGGAGATTGTGATACCCCCTGCCATGTCTCTGTTGCCTAGAATT
>NW_004624780.1:12285406-12310171 GCF_000247695.1 Heterocephalus glaber | reverse complement strand
CTTCCTTTGTTAGATTGATTCCTAGATATTTCATTTTTTGGATGCTATTGTAAAAGGAATTGTTTCCCTAATTTCTCTCTCAGTGAGCCTGTTATTTGTGTATGAGAAGGCTATAGTTTTTTGAGTGTTGACCTTGTATCCAGCTACTCTACTGAATCTGTCAATTAAGTCTAGAAGTCCTTTGGCACAGTTTTTTGGGTCTTCTATGTAAAGTATCTTATAGTCAGCAAATAATGACAGTTTAACTTCTTCCTTTACTATCTTTGTTCCTTTTATTTCCTTCTCTTTTCTAATTGCTGTGACTAATGATTCCAGAACTATATTGAACAGGAGTGGTGATAGTGGGCATCCTTGTCTTGTTGCTGATTTTAGCATGAAAGTTTTCAGTTTTTAAACATTTAGTATGATGTTGGCTGTTGGTTTTTCATAGGTAGCCTTAATCAGGTTGAGATAAAGACCTTCTACTCCAATTTTCTGTAGAGTTTTTATCATGAATGGGTGTTGGATTTGTTGAATGCTTTTTCTGCATCTATTGAGATGATCATATGGTTTCAACCTTGGCTCTGTTAATATAGTGTATTACATTTATTGATTTACATGTGTTGAACCATGCTTGCATCTCTGGGATAAATCCGTCTAGGTTAGGGTGTATGATCTTCTTGAAGACTCTCTGTATTCTGTTTGCCAGTATCTTGGTGAGGATTTTTGCATCTATTTTCATTAGGGAGATTGGATTATAGTTCTGTTTTATGGTTAGGTCTTTCCCTGGTTTTGGAGTCAAAGTAACACTTGCTTCTAGGAATGAATTTGGAAGTATTGCTTCCCTTTCAATTTCCTTGATGAGTTTAAAGAGTAATGGAGATAATTCTTCTTGAATTCAGCAGTGAAGCCACTGGGACCTGGGCTTTTCTTTGTTGGTTTTAGTATGTTTTCAGTTTCCCTCATTGTAATTGGGGTGTTCAGAGTTTCTATATCTTTTTCATTTAACTTTGGCAGTTTGTATATATCTAAGAATCTGTTCATTTCTTCTCTGTTTTCCATTTTATTAGAGTACAAGTTCTCTAAGTAGGTATTGGTGATCCTTTGGTTTTCTGCTGGGTCTGTTGTGACTTCACCTTTTTCATTCTTAATTGCCTGGATTTGAGCCTTTTCTTTCCTTTTTTTGATAAGGTTGGCTAAAGGTTTATTGATTTTATTTATTCTTTCAAAAAACCAACTCTTTCATTCATTGATTTTTTTTGTATCGTTCTCTTAGTCTCCAGTGCATTGATTTCTCCTGTGGTCTTTAAAATCTCCTCTTTTGTATGAGTTTTGAGTTTGTTATGCTCTTCTTTTTCTAGGGCCTTGAGGGTCTGCATTAGGTTATTTATTTGAGTTCTTTCTGTTTTCCTAATATGGGCATTTACTGTTATGAATTTCCTGCGTAGAACTGCTTTCATTGTGTCCCATAGATTCCTATATGTTGTACTGACATTATCATTTACTTGTAGAAACTGTCTAATTTCTTCTTTAACTTTCTCTGTGACCCATTGGTTGTTCATGAGGGTGCTATCCAATTTCCATGTGTTTGTGGGGGTTTTGTGGTTTCTTATGTTATTGATCTCCAATTTTATTGCACTATGGTCTGATAATATACAGGGGGTAACTTCAATTCTTTTACATTTAGTTTGACATGTCCTGTGAGCTAGCATGTGGTCTATTTTGGAGAATGACCTGTGTGGAGCTGAAAAGAATGTGCATTCTGATTTTGTGGGGTGGAACACTCTGTAAACATCTATTAAGTGCATTTATTCAATAGCTTGGTTCAGTTCTAGAATTTTGTTGTTAATTTTTTGTCTAGGTAATCTGTCTATTTGTGATAGTGGGCTATTGAGATCCCCCAATACAATTGTATTAGTGTTTATTTGGCTTTTCATGTCCATTAATATTTGTTTTGTATAGTTGGGGCATTTGTATTTGGTGCATATATATTTAGGATTGTCATCTCTTCCTCTCAGATTATTCCCTTCACAAAGATGTAGTGACCATCTTTATCTCTTTTAATTAGTTTTGGTTTGAAATCTACTTTGTCTGCAAATTAGATTGCTACCTCTGCTTTTTTCTGGGTTCCTGTCGCGTGGAGAATTGTTTTCCATCCTTTTACTTCCAGTCTACGAATTTCATTTTGAGTTAGGTGTGTTTCTTGTATACACCATATTGTTGGATTTTGCTTCTTAATCCATTCTGCCAGTCTGTTTCTTTTGTTTGCTGAATTGAGGCCATTAACATTGATGGTTATAGTTGATAGATAGTGACTCATCCTTGTAATTGTGTTTTACTGTTGTTGGCTCTTTTATTTCTTATTTTTCCCCCTTTCCCTGTAGTTTCTTATCTTGCCTTTTGGCTTCACTCTGTTGGGCCTCATGGAATTGTGACCTTCATTGTCTTTTTCTAGGATATTGTTTAGAATTGTCTGGAGTGCTGGTTTGGTGTTCATGAAGTTTCTCAGGTGTTCTTTGTCATGGAAGTATCTAATTTCCCCATCGATTTTTACAGATAATTATGTAGGATAAACAGTCTAGGTTGGAAGTTATTTTCTTTTCTTTTTTTTTTTTTTGGTACCAGGGATCGAACTCCGAACTCGAGTCCTTGCGCTTGCACAGCAGGCAGCGAAACCACTGAGCTAAACCCCCAGCCCCGGAAGTTATTTTCTTTTAGGGCTTGAAATATTTCACTCCAGGCTCTCCTTGACTTGAGGGTTTGTGTTGAGAAGTCTGCCCTGATTCTGATGGGCTTTCCTTTATAGGTGATTTGTTTCTTTTCTCTAACTGCTTGTAGGTTTTTTTCTTCTGTTGGGTTTCTGGGATCTTGACTATTATATGTCTAGGTGTAGTTTTTTTTTGATCATGGGTAGGTGGATTTCTATATGTCTCACTTATCTGTATGCCCAATTTTCTAGCTCTGTCTGCATAGTTTTCTATTACTTCTGTGAACAGTTTTTTAATGTCAATTGTACTTTCTCCTATTTTTTCATGGACTCCAATCAGTCTTATGTTATTCTTCTTTGCATTGTCTAGCAGATGCTGGATTGCCTTCTCGTGGTCCCTTACTATTTTTAAGAAATCTCTGTTTTCATGGTCCTTAACCATAATCCTGCTTTCTATATCTGATATTCTATCTTCACATTCCCTTAATCTGCAGTGTATACTTTCAATAGAGTTTTTAATCTCCTGACTATCTGTTTGAATCTGTTTCATGGATTTCATTTCTTTCTTATGCTGGGCATTCATGGCTTCTAGCATGTTTCTGAGCTCATCTATTTTTTTAATCTGTTTCTGTTCTCTAGCCTCTAACCATATCTTTCACTCTGCTCACCGTCTCTGTAGTTATCTGGGAGATTATTTCTGTTTTGAGTTTTTCTAGAGCCTCATTCATCTGTTTTGTTACTTCATGTGCTATCAGTTCAGGGTGTCCAGGTTGTTGATTATCAGACTTCTACCTTGTTTCACCCAGAATTTGCCTTTTGTGGTGTGGAAGTCTGAGTTTGTGCCTTGCTTAAATGCCTTCTCATTTTTGTTTATGGTATTGTCCTTGGTTTAATTTCTGGGTTGATACTTCGAAGTTGCTTATTATAAGTATCTTTGTTGCTTGTAGTTAGAACCCTTATGTAATTATTGCTTCTTAGAGGTGTCTTTCGGATATAGCTGGTCTTTAGGTTTTGAGTCTCTAATGACTCTTAGGCAATCTCATTTTCAGTATAACAGGAAGGGCAACTGATTAGATAATTCACAATACCTTAGCCCAAGTGATACAGTCAGCAATACCATAGCATCAAGCACAGCTTAGAAAATGACAATTTGTGGTAGTTATTAATCTGTCACTTTTAACTGTGAATTAAATCAAAATCAAGGACCAACCCAACATATATTTATAGTGAATAAACTCTTCAATATAGCAACTTTACCCTTTGGAATCTGGAGTTACAAATAGTTGGGGAGAGAGGGATAGGTAGGTAGAAGGATAGAGGAAGGTTAGCAGTATGGCCAGAGGACATAGGTGAAAGAAGGAAAAAGAGAAGAAAAGCAAAATAAAGAAAAAATAGGAATTAGGGACAGTGCAGGAGCACAAAGGGAGATGAATAACAATGGGGGACAGCAAGGGAGTGAGTGAGAGAGAGAGAGAAAAGTGAAAAGAAAGAAAAAAGAGAAAAATAAAATTTGAAAAGAGCAGAAAAAGAAAAAAATAAAAATTAAAAATAAGAGTGAAAAAAATAGTGGTAATTTTGAAAATAACAAATAAAAGATAAAAATGAAGGGCCTCCTTCAAGGTATGTCTCTGCTGTCACAATAGACAATGTGGGCAACAGTGTGCAGATATAAGTCAATGAGTTTCAGTAAGAGAGTCACAGACCCATGAGATTCAGGCAGATTTCTGGCTGCAAGTCCCAACTTGAGCTCCCTGCCCTCCTGCAGGGTTGAACTCTGCAAGGCTCTTCTGCAGGTTCCAGCTGCCTTTCCCCTGAAGATAGTCCAGGTTCCAATGGGAGGTGATGATCCCTTCAACTTACCAAGTATGGTGGTCTGGTGTGCCTTTATTCCAGAGATTCTCTTCACTTTTCCAGTGGGCTTCAGTTTTCATCAAGGAGCCTGAGAGAGGCCCTCTCTCTGTTGTTCACTTCTGCAGCTCAGGACAATGGCCTTTATGCCTCCCTGTGCCTCTGTAGTGTGGAACCAGGTAGCAGTACAACCAGGAGCCCAGGATGGGTTGGGGTGGGTGATGGCGGCTAAGCTGCTCGCTGGTGGGCATGTTGAGGGGTCCTCACCATCTCACTGGTCGCAGGTGGGCATGGCGAGCAGAACAGAGCAGGGCTGCAGAATGCCAGGGACCTCTCAGCCTATGTGCCTAATCTGATCATCGGTGGGCGTCTACAGAGCACAGTCTTGCAGGCATATTTTTACTACCTCACATCCTCAAAGGCACTCAGCCTCAATCATGTTTCATGTGAAGAATATTAGTCTTTAATATTATTTATTTATTACAAACTTATTATTGGCTACCCTGTAAGCACACAAATATGTCTGGTGATATGCACATACACCCTATCAGTTATTTGTTCCTTTTGGAGAAACTGGTTATGAGATTCTTCCCAAGCAACTGGTAGACAGCAGGTCTGTTAATGAAGCAGCAGCTGGAGGCAGGAAAACCAGTTGTGTGCTGCAGGAGGAGAGGAGTAGTCACTTGGGTCAACCTCCTGGATACAGCTGTTTTTTAAAACTGACCCTGGACTGAGGTGATCTGAGCACCACTAATGATGGACACTGGCTGCTCATGATGGGAAGCTTAGAGGTACGTGTATAGGAGCCGTAGTGAGCTCCTCCATCACAAACAGCTTCCTTCCAGACTTAGATGATTGAATACTAATGTTCGTTATCCTGGTAGCAGCTTTTCATCTGATTCCCTCAGTATTTGGTGGTTTGTTTTATTTCCTCCTTGCATTTATTTAAAAGAAACAACCAAGTGGATTACTAAAAAATGTTAGTGCTTCCAAATGTAAAACCTGTTACCTCTTTGGCTTGTACCCATGTTCTTAAGAGTTGGTTACGGAAGAACTGAGATGCTTAGTTGATTTGATGAGCCCTGGCTCATCACCAGGAGATGAACTCCTGGCTGCTTTCTTTTGGCTTCACTTGGACACTTATTTCCATTTCCGTATGTTAGCAGCTCTTCTGGAAGCAAACATGTAGGTTTCAGACTGTAGGGCCAAGGTATCAGAAGTGCATTTGCTGATCTTGACAACAAGGGTAGGGGACACTGATATTTTAAAGTGCAAAAGCCATTTAATATGACCATTCTCTTGCATTTTCAGTTATAAGATATTGTTTGGATTTTTGCAGTAGTTCTTTGATTTAAAAAGGAGGCAATAAAGCCGTGTCTCTAGGAAATGTTTTGAGATACTTTCAATTTGCTAATATTTCAAGCTGTCTCAATGCTCATAGTTATTCTCTCTTTTCTCATATACTTTCCATTCTTTTACTGTTATTTACTGAAAGGTTAGTAAAGATAAGACTAACAAAAGAAGAAAAAATATCTATATATTCCTATTTCTTCCTCTGTGTATACTCGTATTTCACTTAAGTCCTTTGTTGCCAGCTCTGCCTAACACCTGGTGTAGCAAGAGGTTGAAATTTGTTTCCATTGTTCATTTTGGAGTTTTGGGGGGGTTTTCACAAATCTTAATCCTAGTTCTCTCATTGTTTCAGATAATTTAGTGTTTGTCACACTGGCTCAAAAACAGGTCCACTAAATCAAGACACTTATTTTATATTCTACTGTGCTACATTCTAAAATAAAATGGCCATTTGTGCTGGGGATGATTTTAGGAAACTGAATCAGTGATGTACAGTTTCCCTGGTTTTCTTCTGGGCAGCCTAGAAAAATGCTGCAGCTCAAGATTCCACAAATTAAATTCTAAATTCTGCATGAAGAACAGGTTTGAAGAATCATAGTCTTTGTAGTTTGTGTCCTGTAGTAGGATGGATCCTGTGATAGGGGAATGAAGAAGACAAGAAGGAGAGAAAAGAGATCTGAAGTTGTTACCAACAAATGATTGTATGACTTTTTTTCTTGAGGTATGATTTGTCCCTGTCTTCCTTCCTTTGCTGAGAATAAATCTGGGACCTTTCAAATGCTAAGCTGTTGTGCCCAGATCTCGAAGTCCCCAAAGACCACCAAGGAGCCGATTCCGATGCAAACACACGAGGGTCCTTTATTCAAGCTCAAGCAGGGACTCTCAACCGTCGCAGACACAGCCGGTCAGGATTGAGAGTCCCTAACTCCAAATCAGCAGGGGTTTTTATAGGGGTTACAGCAAGGTTCAGGGAGTTTCCAGTTTGGAAATTACATGATTGGCTGGTACATAGCAATTTTGAATGTTTAAACCTGATTGGCTGTGCCTCGCAGGCCAAACTGCAAACGGTTGCTCAAGCCATCGAAAAGAACATCTGGGACATTGGGGTATTGGGGTAACTACTGATTAGCTGTTGCTGGGGGACTGCTGATCATTATCACAGGCAGGTGGTCAAAGTACATCTTGTGGTTTTTCTTGGAACTGGAGTTTATGTCCAGGCCACCTTATTTTAAGATGGAGACAAATTTTAAAATGGAGTTGCTTAGGTCTCACAAAGCATGTCCTCTAGCACTAAGCTACATACACCTTGGACCCGTTGGTATACTTTATATATGAAATAACACATTGTACACATTGAAACCTTCTCCAAAGCATGTGAAATCAAGGAGAAGGATAGACTGATGGGGGACATATTAAAGCATGTCATGTGTATGCACAAATACGACAAAATGAAACCCATTAATCTGTACAAACAGTATGCACTAATAACATGTGGAAAAAGAAATAAATGAAGTTTTTTTCATTCCAGAAATTTCCTCAGATCCTTTCCCATGTCTTCAGAAAGTTCCTCAGGCCCCTTACACCTTTTCTTCCTCTCTGACTCACAGAGGTAGCGGCTGATTTGTTACTGTAACTTAGCAGCAGCCTATTCTCGTACTTCATAGAAATGTAATCACACAGTGGGCACTTCTTTTTTTTTTTTTTTTTTTCCCTGAACTCTTTAGCCCAAACACAATGCTTCTGAGATTTGTCTAAGTTGTTGCATGTTTGAGAAGTTCATTTCTTCTTGTATTTTCCAGTTTGGATGTATCACACTGTGATTATTTGAATTGTTTCCAGTTTGCAAATATGATGAATAAAGGTATAATGAACACTCGTATAATTTTTGTGTCAAGCTATGTTTTAATGTCTCTTAAATAAGGACTTAGAAATGGGATTGTGGGATCATGAGCCAGGTGCATATCTATGAGAAGGGGTCAGTCTTCCAAACTGGTTGCATCATTTTGTACTACCCTTTCCCCTACTAGATGAGAGTTCCAGCTATTTTATAATTTTCATCAATAATTCTTACTAGTCTTTTTAATATTACAAAAGGAGTGTACTAGTAACTTATTGTGGTTTTAAATGGCATTTCTCTGCTGGGTAATGATGTCCAGGATCCTTTTTCTTGTTCTTTTGGTTACACTTATACCTTCTTTTGTAAGGTATCTATCTAATATCTCAGACATTTTAAAATTTAGTTTGCCTTTCACAGATATTTATTATATATTATGAAGAGCTGTTTCATATATGTATTGTGAGTATTTTCTTCCAATATATGTCTTGCCTTTTCGATTTATAAGAGTCATATGGAAAAGTTTTAGATAACTTAATAGATTGAATATTAAGGTAGTTGTAGAAGCAAAATAAGTAATATGTTCTTTCAAGATTTGCTTTTCCTGTAACTCCTTGTTTAAGGTGAGGATTATCTGACTCTAACCAGTAACTTCATTAACCTAACAAAGTTACCGTGCTAGAGTGAATTTACAATGTATATGGCCTATCTTGTGTCTGTGACTTGTAAATAGAAACTGGAATTGTATTTACATATCAAAGACCACTAGGGATGAGATAATGGCTAAAAAGGTTATAAAAAGGGAAATGCTGAGCAAAGGGGGCGTGGATATTGACCAGACTGGTTTCTGGCGTTCCGTCCACTTGCGAGAAGAAATTTTTTTATTTTAAACTTTTAAAATATCAGGGATATTGCATCCCCAGCTCCAGTGTTGGTGTCACCCTGATTGGGTGTGTCTGGAGCATATCTGGGACTTGAGTTTCATTAAAAATTCCTTGTAGTTGTACTATTTGGGAAGGTTTGTTTTACTGGTGAATGTAGAGCATTTGTGACATTGTAGCAATGTTTTTATACTTTCCTAAGGAAACTCTTTTTTATATTAATAAATTCATATACAGAAAAGATAAGATGTTGTAAAAATGGAAAGCTTCTATTTTTATACTGATTCCTTTTTGTTGGTATGTGTGTAATCTGTGGAAATACACCAAATGAGAAATTTAAGTTTAGTACATTTATTAAAAAGTAAAATTGGCATATTCACTTAAAAATTTTATCTTCAGAGGATAAACTGTATAATTTTGTTTGTTTGTTGAGACAACGTCTCCCTATGTATCCCAGGCTGGCCTCAACCCATGTATCCCAGGCTGGCCTTGACCTCACAGTGATCCTCTTGCCTCAGGCTCCTGAGTGCTGGGATTACAGAAATGTGCCACCAAGCCCAGCAACTAGGAGTGTTGGAGGTGCTACTTCATGAGATGGATTTACTCTAGTTGACTACTTTGATGTAAACAAAAAGTCTGTGTCACCAGTAATGTTGCCTCTTTTGAGTACTGTAAATTTGGGCTTTGTGATTCTAGGCTAGCTCTCTCTATTTTCAGTGACCACAGAAAATATTCCACGGGCCACACCAAGTGGTACCAAAAATCCCTCTATGCAATCACATTCTGCCTTTCCTGTGCAACTTTTAGTGTTGGTCTAATTACTCATATTTTGGTATTGTTTTCAATTTAAATGAACTTGCATTTCCTTAGACTTCATGACTGAAAGAGTAAAATAAATGAAATATTTTCTTTTAAAAAATCAATGGACTCCATTTTATCAATATTTTCTTTTAGCATTACTGTTTTGGATTCTGGCTAACAAATCTTTCTGTAGCCCAAGCTTACGACATAACCTCTTTTTCTTTTTCTATAGGATCTTTGGAGTTTTAACTTATCCATTTAGGCTTACAATCCATCTTGAGTTAATTTTCATGGTTATTATAAGGTATGGCTCAAGATTACTTTTTTTCATGCAGATATCCACTTATTCTAGCACATTTGTCAAAAAGATGTTTCTTTCCCCATTGAATTACATCTGGGTTGTTTCTAGTTTATGGCTGTTGCAAATAAAGCTGCTATAAACATTGATGAATAAGTTTTTGTGTGAACATAAGTTTTTCATTTCTCTGGGATAAATGCCCAGAATACAATTACTGGGTCATATGGTAGTTGCATGTTTAGTTTGTTAAAAACAACTGCCAAACTGTTTTCCAGAGTGGCCTTACCATTTTATATTTGCTAGCTTTAAGTGTTGTTATTATTTTTTTATTTTAGCCTTTCAAATAGGCAGGTAGTGATGTCTCATTGTGGTTTTAATTTACATTTTCTCAATGGCTAATGATGTTGAATGTCTTCTAATGTGCAGTCTGTCTTCAGTGAACTATTTCTACCCTTGAATTTTTTTCTATTTTTTTTTTTCACTATTGAGGTTTGAAATTTATTACATATTCTAGATATTAGACCTTTATCATTTACATGGTTTGCAGACATTTCCTCTAAATATATAGCTCCTTTTAATGCTCTTAGCATGTTATTTTGTTGAGCAAAAGTTTTTGATTTGAAGTCAAATTTACAATTTTTCGGATTATGGGCCATGTTTTTGGTTTCAAGTCTAAACCTCTTTGCCTAGCTTACATCCCAAGGACTATTTCTTGGTTTTTTTGTGTTTTTTTTTTTTCTGAGAGTTTTATAGTTTCATGTTTTACACTCCAGTACATGATCAATCTTGAATTAATTTTCTTGCATGGTTCTCATCCTCTGCCTATAGATTGATTCAGTTGCTCCAAAATCATTTGTTGAAAAGCTGTCTTTCTCCCATGAGTCCCTTTACATCTTTGTCAAATCAGTTATGTCCATTTGCGTGAGTCTCTTTCTGGGTTCTCTGTTTGGTTTCACTGGTCTATTTATCTTTGCATCAATATCACATGGTCTTCATTATATAGTATGTTTGTTGATATTGGGTAGACTCATTTGTCATACTTTGTTTATTTTTCAAAAAAATCTTAGCTATCCTATTTCATTTGCCTTTCCTAGCTAATGTTGGAATAATTTTGTCTCAATATACAAAGTGTTTTGGTGGGATTTTAATAGGGATTTTGTTAAACTTGTGTGTCAGTTTTAGGGAGAGTTGACATCTTTACCAATGCATGAATAAAATATGTCTTTCTATTTATTCAGATGTTTGATTTCTTTCATCAGTGTTTTATAGTTTTTAGCATACAAGTCTTTTATATGTTTTGCTAGATTTATATATAATTATTTTATTTTTGTAATGGTGTGGTGGTTTTACTTTTGGTCTTCACATAAACTTGCTAGTATATAGAAATTAAACTGATTTTTCTATATTTGCCCTAAACCCTGCAGATTTGTTCTACTCATTAGTTCTAGGGATGTTTTTGCATGTTCCTTATTAAATGGAAAACTATCAAGGAGGCAGTACTATTTATTCCATTTGGTGTGCTTTTTATTTCCTTTGGGTGCTTTATTCCACTGGATAGAACCTCCACCACTCTCTCTTGAGTGCAAGTGTTGACAATTGACATGCTTTCTTTGCCACTAACTTTAGGCAAAATCATGCATCACTTAATTATAATTTTAGCTATAGGATTTTTATAGATGCTTTTTATTAAGGTGAGTTATTTTCCCTCTCTTTTTGTTTTCCTGAGAAATTTATCATGAGTGTTGAATTTTGTCAAATCCTTTTTCTGCATCTTGTTTTGTGTTTGAACTTGGAACTTGTTCACTCTCAAGCTACCTTATCATGGTGAGTGTTTTCATGTCTCTGTCTAATTCTTTGTGCTTTGTCATATACAATTCACTTTAAATTTTGAGACAGTGTTGTGAACAGAGAAGAAAAAGTTTCTCCAAGATGAACGAGAAGCAAGAGTTTAGTCTTCTTGTTACAAGGCTAGGATTTTATTCCTGATTCTTTCTACCCATCATTTAATTGGGTAGTGTTCTCTTTGAATCTGTTTCTTCATTTGAATAATGGGGAAAAGTAGCTTCAGTGATAGTCAGATGAGTTGGTAGAGGAAATGCTTTGTCATTATAATTGATTTATAGATATTAATTAGTTAATGTTAGACTATCTGTTCTCCTTAGTACTTGATATTCTTCCTTTATGATTTGTTGCTTTACCACAATAAGTCATTTAGCAGAGAGGAAAACATAAATTCTCCTATAGGACATGCTAACATCAAAACATAGCATACAGTCTACATTCAAGAATAGGCAAGAAGCAAGTATATATCTGGTCCTACTAAGACACACCCACAGACACACACACACACACACACACACACACACACACACACCAGCAATACTAAGTAGGCTTTTATGGAAACCGGATCTTGAAAGAGATAAAATTGTATTTAGATAGGAGGGAAGTAGGGAGGTGTCAGTTCTATCTATCATGTCAAAAATAGTCTGTTGGTTGAATCCTCAGATAATGTAGTTAAGTTTTCTCACCCTACTATTGTGAGACTGAGTTCAAAAAGACCAGAGTAAGTGTAAAGGAAATGAAAAATTGCTTTGAAAACAGACAAGTGTGTATATTTTTGGGTGGGATTAGAAGAGAGTGAGAAGTGAAAGGATTCTATAGGAAGCTGAGCCATGCTCAGTGTTTTCTTTAGGGGATGAACAGAAAGCTCCTAAGTGCAGTTTTGGTGAAATTGTCATAGAGTCAAATTAAAAATAGATGATACTTTGGATAACATCTAAAATTAGATGATACTTTGGTAGTCTAAGTCAAAGAATGTTACCTTGAACAATATCCTAGATGTTATTTATTGGACTTTTCCCTTATAATTAAATGATTCTCATTTCAATTTGTTTACTCTTATTTGAAGGGAGGATTACTAGGCATCAAAGTCCTCCTTGTTACCGTCTTGCGCCTTAGACTGGAACGTGACATCTCATCTGTATTTACTTCTCTTTGGCCAAAGCCTTTCCCTTTGCTCTAATGATCATCTGACATCTGGTGGAACATTTATATCCTTCCAGGAAATTTTATTAACGTTTTCATGGATCAAGAAAAATTATTTCATAAATGTTTTCAAATACTTACTATGTTTGTATTCTTAAAGCAGGAAAGCAGTACATCATTCTTTTTCTTTCAAGGGTCTATTAGAAACTGGACTTTCTCTTAAAATGAAGAAAAGAAAACAGAATTCTTGGTAGCCCCTATTGTTAGCCTGCTTTGTGCTCTGGTTCTGATTATAGGGAGCCTAGTAACAGAACTGTTAATCAAAGACAGTTTATTTCTTTTACTAGAACAAACTGCAGATATTGTAATTTGTTGATTAATTTGTTAAAATGTGTGGCAGAACATTTAATCATGAATTTGTTGCTCAGAGTAAACTAGAGTCCTGTGCTCTTGTAACCATGAAGAATTCATTTAAAAAAATTTTTTTCTGTTGTTTTGAAAGCCCTAGTATTACATCTATGTTCATTTGCATTAGTTTAGCTAGGAACATTAAATATTTCCCACTCTGAATATATCCCAAATCTTCATGTTTGTAAAATTTCGTCATGGTAAGTGACAATGTATGAAAGAAAGCCTGTAATTTGAGAAAGCTTCAAGTGATGTTCATATATAAATGTTATGCTCTTAAATACAAATTGTTATACTTTCAGAAGAAATGTCTTTATATTTGTCTAACATGGGCCAATTTCAATTCTTGTGCAGCAGCTGCAGCAGCAACAACAACCACAGCAGCAACAACACAACCATCACAACCACTGAGCAGAAATTCACACTTACCTTCCCTATTATTCTTAAGATATGCTAGGGATGGGTGTATCTTCCTAAAATACATTTCTAGTGCAAGAAATATCCACTTATATCAAAGACTCAAAACAATAGAAGGGAAGAGAGAAGTTACTTTTTTCTCCCATTTGATGTCTTCCCTACAATAAAATGGTAGATATTTCAGCTCTTGAGGTTGTGTACCTTGTAAAATAATTTAATA
Organism: Heterocephalus glaber; assembly: GCF_000247695.1. The sequence continues at coordinate 12,296,440 of NW_004624780.1, read as the reverse complement.
GTTACATTAAGCCATTGACTTCCCATATATAGAAGACAATTCAGCTTATTTATAGTCTTGAAAGAACCAATCCGTTGCTTAGAGTGAGGCAGACCTTCAGTTTACACAATTTTGTTTACTAAGCTTCTTAGCTGAATAGAAAACTATCTCCCTTGTTTTGAGTTCCTATGATGAGCAGCTGAATTAGTTTGCCACTTAAGATGTGTAGAAGGTGATTGGAGCTTTATCCACAAAAACCATGAAATAGGATCCCATTGCAGTTGTGACTTCATAAACACTGTTCAAGTGACCAAGAAGAGTCACTTAACCCCTGGTCATGCTCAGGTCTCAGGGAGCTGTTTGTACTTTGAAAAATCTGATCCAACACAAGTTAATCATAGAATTATTTAGTTGAATTTTTGTACTTTCTGATGTGATCATGTAGGGTCAGTCTTACCTTTTAAGATGCAGTACTGCAGTTTAGAAAACCTAAAGCAGTTTTTCCTCTTTATCTGAGTTTTGGTGTTCTTATTTGGTCCTGTATGATAGCAAACTTGTGTTTGTAGTAGAATTAGCTCCTTTGTAAGCTCAAATAACCTCTGAGCAAAGAAAAAGACACTGGCGTGGCCAGACTTGACATTTATGATATGTCCTAAAATTTATAGTTATTTATAGGCTCTGTGCTGTTCTTCTGGGTACCAACAACTTTGAGTAACACTTGGTTCAGTGGGTCCAACTATGGGCTACCTTACTGTTAGCTTGGGAGATATCAGATGGACTTACATGAGATTTGTAAACTTTGGATTATAAAAATTCAAATATGCAAAAAACTAGAATGAATATTCTTTACCCTGTTTTTACAATTTCTTAACCCTGCTATTTTAAATATTATTTAGTCGCCCATTTGTAGTACACTTGCCTTGGTTGTCAACTACTAGCACTATGGTTGTTCACATTGAAATAGGATATTTTTATTGGGTTCAGAAATAAAGAGTATAGTGCTAGATAAAGTCAAGAGTAAGAACTAAAGAAGTAGAAAAATAAAAGATGGCAAATATGCCAAAGATGCATATCTAAGGGAATGGGGGAAGAAATCTACAATATTGAGAATCTGTGTCTCCGAAAGCAGGGCTACAGAGAGATGAAAGCCTCTCCATTCATTAATTTCTAAGAACACTAATGGTGAATGAATTTACACTAGACTCCACCCATGACTGAGAAGGCTTAGGGTGGGGATTATAACTGAGAAAATTTCAGGATAGTTTTAAAGGAAAACAAAATTAAGGACAATGTTATCAAAAACCAATTTTAAAGTACTTGCTATGGTCTTTTATGGAAGTAGCAAGCCCTTGAAAAAGCGTCCTGGTGTGCTTACATCCAAAAGCAGCAAAGGTTCAAAGTTCTGTTTAATTGAGACAAACTGAGGAGTACTAGGGAGAGAGAGTCCCCAAGAAATATGTGTAGGCATTTCTGAAAAGGGTAGGAAGTCAGCCTGTATTTATGTGTTATGGATAAAAGTAAAGTGGAAAATATGAAGGCATCTTGCAAATAGAGAATAGCCCTTGAGGCTTGGTGGGGAGGTTGGGATTTATCTGGGTAAAGGTCTCAGCATTCTAAGGGGATATTTTGCTGCCTCTTGGACATGATGACTCTTTGTGCCTTGAGTTACAAAGATACACACACACACACACACACACACACACACACGAACGATTTGTTAGCTAAAATAAATCATAATGGGAAGTTACATGTAATTGAATGTCTAGTAAAAACCTGAGTTTAGAAATATTTATACAGCAGAATACAAATATTCTTTCCATTTCTTTGTCACTGGTAAAAATCAAGTTTCTGTAGATTTATGGTCCTGGTATTAAAATGGCCTAAGAAAAGGATGAATATAATCATGTAGATTTTTAAACTTCTTTTAAAAAAATTACAATAATTTTACTCACATAGAAATTGCATAGGGTACATAGGATTTCCCATGTATACTTCAGCCAGCATACCTTGGTGAAAACATCTGATATAACTATAGTGTAGTTATCAAAACCAGTAAATTGACATTGGTGAAATTCTATTAATTGTAGATTTTCTTTAGATTTTACTAGTTTTCTCATGCATTCATTTTCTTTCTTGGTGTATAGTTATATGAAATTTTATCACATGTGTAGATTTGTATAACCACCACTATGATCAAGATACCAAACTTCTGGGCTGGGGATTTAGCTCAGTGGCACTGCACTTGCCTTGCAAGCACAAGGTTCTTATTCGATCCCTGGTACCAAAAAAAGGATACCAAACTTTTCAGTCATCTAAAAGACTAGCCCTGTACTGGCCTATTATAGAAACAAATTTCTCCCAGTCCTGATGTTTGGAAAATAAAGAATTTAAGCAAACAAAACAAAACAAAACAAAACAATAATGCAAACTCTTGAGATTGGATTTTTTTTTCATTCAGTATAATGCCTCAGATCCTTCCAAGGTGTTGTATATTAAAATTACTGAGTAGGATTCTATGGGATTACTTTAACAGAGAGTATTTTTATCCATTCAGTTTTTGAAGGACCTTTGGATTTTCCCCTAATTTTTAGCTATTACTGAGGTTACCTCTTTTAAAAATATTTTTTCCTAATTATCTGAATACTAACTATATGATTTAGGGCATAACTTCATGTAGAATGAATTACTAGAAGAATAATCAACAGTTAACATAGACCACAGTGATGATTAGCCTTTAACTGAATAAAAAATGTACACTGACTCATTTTTGTGTGTGAAAAATGTACTAAAAACTATAGGGAAAGAGGCAAGTGACAATCATTGTAAATACACAAGGGAGACCCAGGTCCTAAAAACTCTCAATGCTCTTAATGAAATGATATATAACTATAGTTTCTGACTCCTTAGATAACACCTGAGGCAATTCCCTTGGAGTTGGGCTCCTTGCTTACTTTTTTCTCCTATGGTTGGCCTGGCTTTGTGAACTGCCCTCTCTCAGCACACTGGACAGAAACATACAGGCATGATGCAGAACAGGGTGTGAACAGTGTGTTGATTCAGGTGCTAGTGTGTGTTCCAGTAGTTTCTCTGCTCTTCTAGGGATATTTACTTTGGACGAGGCCCATCTCAAGCTTGTCTAGCATAACTATTCCAAGGTAATTATTCCTCATTATAGCACATGGTTTTCAGATCACTCTGAGTTATTTTTTCTTAACAGTTGAGAAAAACTGTATTCTATCTTCTTCCCCCATTTCAAAACTTACATTTTTTTCTCATCTCAAAAATTTTCTTCTAGAGATTTTATTGATTGTCTTCATGTTTTAATATGAACATTTTTACTTGTATTGTGTATTGCTGTTTCTTTGTCCTCCCTCTCTCATGGAAAGTCATATGTTCTGTTCTTATAATTAGGACTCTGTACATGAATGGGTCTTCACTGAATGTTGCCCCATTGGAAGATGCACCTTTGGGGCAGGTATAGTACAGGCTTGAGGAGTAAACCCAGGCTTAGGACCTTCAGTCTATCTCAGCAATCCTTGCATCTGCTGATAGTACTGGATTTATTCTTTTCAAGCAACTTTTTAAAAGACTAAAATGGTCTTGGGCTTCTCTGACCCTCTGTAAAGGTGTAGGTATTGGGTTGCAGAGTAGGTGAGACTGGTCAAAGAATCCCAGACCTGTAGATGAGAATAGTCGGGTTTCAGTACTAGATTGGCTTGTAATTCCCTATGTGTTCATGGAGATGCTTTTTGCTTCTTTATCAGCAAAATCATGTAGCTATAAATGCCTCAGTAGCTGATTGGATTGAGATGATGGGAAAGGTCAGTAACATATATCATTCTAGACTCAGGTGCAGGGTGGGCCATGGCAGACAGGCCAGACAGCATTGTAAATCTGATAACAATGTTTAATTATATAGTTTTAATTTAAAAAAATATAATCTTCTATGCAAAAGGTAGTACCAGTAACACTTGGATAGTTGAAGGAGAGTTTTGTCCAAGAGAAGGAGCAGGCTGGCTTTATGATGTGTCCACCTATGAAAATATCCTGCTTCAGACCTAGCAGATGATGAAAAAGGCTGCCACAGTGAAAAAGGTTGGAAACCTGTGATCATCCCGAGAGTTTAGAATTTTAGAGCCTATTTTTATAGCAACATGACATTACTCTGGCATTGGCTTATGGTTGTGTAAGAGTAAGTGAGCCTTTTTGCCCTTTCCAAAGGTGAAAGTGACATTTAGTGTGGCTCAGTGTTCACTCGGTGTTCACTACTTCTAGATCCCTGGCTTGATACAATGTCATGTGGGTGATAATATTGTATTCAGGTCATGGCTGCTTATTCTAAGTGAAAGAATGAACCTATCTCATTAGTTTTGGTTGCAACATTCTTTAAACTGTTTTGAAAAATTCCCTCCCAGAAGAATTCCTCAAAGACCACCAAGATTCTATACCAGAAAAAAACCCCTTTAAAGTGTGTCATGAATCCCACTGCAAGCCTAGCCCAAGCTGTCATAAATTTTTCTTTTTTCTTTTTTTTGGTACCGGGAATCAAACTCCAGTCCTTGCGGTTGCAAGGCAGGCGGTGGAACCACTGAGCTAAATCCCCGGCCCCATAAATTTTTATCTCAACTACTGAACTGACGTTCTCACTTGCTCCCTGTATGGACACTTACCCTCCACAGTCAGTTCTCCATGCAGCAGCCAAAGTAACGTTTTAAACTTTTAATTCTTTTGCAAATATAATTCCCATTGCATAACCCATTTCTGACTTTCTCTTAACACCACATGCAATGCAAATGCCTTGTTATTGCTTACCAGGAGTTAGAATTAGGTATGATCTGGCCCAGCCCAGCCTCTTTAATGTCAACCCTGCCACTGTCCCCTTTATTTTCCTTACCCTAATCACATTGTCACTCTTTTATTTTTTCTTGGGTATGACTCAGGACCTTTGTAATCACTGCTGTTGTCATACTGCATAATTCTTCTCCCAGATCTTAGCCTAATTTCCACACTTCATTTACCCTTTTAACACTCTCACAGATCTTTATTTATTCTTCTTTATGACTCTTACATACCTGATATCATATTATACATTTATTGGTATTTTCTACCTTCCTTCTTCTTGGAATGACATTGTCTTTTTTTTTTTTTTTTCTGCATCTAATGTTTGGCATGGGATAGGCTTTTGATTAGTATTCAATAAACAATGAATGAACAGAGAATAGATTGTTATGTATGGGTGGGTCAAATATGCCTGAGGTCAAATCCAAAGCTATTCAGAGGGCAATTATAGGAATATGAAGCATTTCTTTTCAAGTTGCTAATCTTTAGTTTCTCTTTTTAAAGATACATCTAAAGATCTCTTCTTCATAGGCTATTAGGAGCACTAAATGAAGTAGAGTAATCCCTTGGTATCCACAAGGAACTAGGTCTATGACCCCCTACAGATACCAAAATCTGTGAGAGTTCAATTACTTTACAAAATATGGTGTAGAATTTGCATATAAGCTGTGCACATCCTTTTGAATACTTTAAACCTTTTCTAGATTCCTTACGAAACATATGAATAGTTGTTAGACTGTATTGTTAAGGGAATAATGAGAAAAATACAGGCCCTGTTCATGTTCAGTTCAGTACAGTTATCCACCCCCTTGAATATTTCTGATCTGCAGTTGGCTAAATGAATGGATGCTGAAATCCTGGATGTGGAGGGTTGTGTGTAATAGCACTAAGTCTGGCATAGAGTGGGTGATCCCACATGTTTGCTCAGTTGGAATCTCTGCCTGGGAAGTGGAATAGAAGCTCAGGTTTTCAGTTTATATCTTTTTGTAATAGGACGATGTGGAGTTTGAGGAGTTGACCAAACCCCTCACAGGGGTTTGAGAACTACTGGGCTATGTGCATACAAAGTGAAAACAAGATGAACTGAAAAATAGATATACTTGTGCCTCCTAATTCTCAGCTGGGGTACTTGTCTGAAGTCTGGAAGGCTCCTGTGGATCTCGTTGGCTGTTATGGAAGGCACCAAGTATACTGTACTCAAGTTTAGATGTCCAGATCTCTGCACTGGAAAGGATGGGGAAAAATACTAAATCTCCTGCTTGAGTGAACATTGAAACATGTGAGGAAATGGACAAACTGCCTCCCTCAGACCTTTGTTTTTGCAACACCTATTTTTTAAGGTCCAGGCCCTGCTTCCCACCCTTGTTTCCTTTTATTTCTGTCATGAGACCACATTCAATATCCCTAGAGATCTGTCAAATGAAGAATACAGTGCTAGAGGCTTGACTATTGCATGTGTGGTCTCATAAAAATAATCAAAAGCCAGACCAAAGCAGAGAACAGCTTCTAACAGAGCTCATTAAAATAACATCAACACTTATATAATACTTATGAGGTGCCAGGTTCTCTGCCAAGAACTTTTTGTATATTAATTCATTTCGTATATTAATTCCTTCCTAAAAAGTCTAATAGGGAGATAGCTATTATTAGCCTCATCGTACAGGTGAGGAAACCCTGAGGTCCAGAGAGTAAATGTCCAAGGTTACAGAAGCTGCATAGTGGCAGAGCAGAGCCCCAAGCTCAGGCCATCTGGGTCCTAGGCCAATGTGCAGGTGTGGTGGAAGTGGAGCCAGTACCAGCCCCTCTGTACCTCCAAATCCTAGCTCCTGTGTCTACACATGTATAGACTCCAGGAGAGAGAGAGAGGGGGGCCCAGGTGAGTCACGTGGTGAATTGTGAGTGCTGGATTGGTCAAGACTATAATAGAGCCATCCACATTGGAAATTATATCTAAATTTGAATGGTTTTGCATTTACCAAGTACCTCCATGGGCTTTATTTATTCTTGTTTCCTGTATCTCTCTGAGGTAGATCATTTTTGTCCTTTTTGTATTATCTAATGCCACCACTGAGAATTTGCACTTCTCCTTCCTCTACTGGTATTGCCACCCGGTTTCCAGCTGTGGCATAGCTAGGCGATCCTGCAGGGCCTGTGATGTTGTCTGCCTCTCTCCCTGGTAACCATCAGCACACCATTCATTATAGACAGCATGAATAGAAATGTTTCTTTGGTTTGTTAATTTTTGTTCTTGCTCTCATCTGCATTTGTCTTCTTCCTATCAAGTGGATGGCCAGGCCTGGTAGAACTAGAAGCAGATTTATTTTTTTCTTTATTGCTCCTTCATCAGTTCCTATTGTAGAACTCTATGTCTCATCAATGCTCCATAAATGCTAGTGAGCTCAGTGGTCAGTCCAAGATATGGAAATACATTGTTACCTGGCTTGTTAGTTTGTAAAGCTAGGGATGATTAGAATAAGAGTAGTAGCCAATACTTACATAGTTTACTCTGTGACAGTGTTCAAGGGCTTTGAATATTTTAATTCACTTAATCCTCCTACAACTCAACACACTACTATTAAATAGTTTATTTTGTACTTGGGGAAATTATTGCTTATATGGGTGGCTAATGTGTATATGGACTAGCTTAAACAGCAAATGTGCAGGACGATTTGACTTGCTGTGTTTTGAAGAGATCATGGCAGAGGATATATAGGATCTCAGAGCTAGGGATTGGAAGTGGATTTAGGAGACATATGTAATTGAAGTAATATTCTTATTAAATCTGCCTATATCTTCCACTTATTTCCTTCACTTTAGATATCAGAAAAGGACAGACCTAAGAAATCCATCCTCTGCTAGAAGATGGGAGCTGTTTTTCTTGTTGACACTATTTAGGGACAATTCATCATGGAAGACGCCAATGTTGACCTTGGTATTTACCAAGTTTGACTGATTATGAAGGATTTTTGGACCTGAGTTTGCTTACCTGTTGAGTTGAGTTCATTGCAGCCACCTTTCAAGATGAGGCAGAACATAGAACCCATGTGCAGGAGTTTTGTTAAACAAGGTGCCGTGTGTGCAAAGGACACAGCAAGAAAGGTTTGAGGGGCTCACTTGATAAGTACTATTATTGGGTGCTGGCACTACCTTCATTATCTATAAATTTGGGGTGAGAGACAAAAGCTTTGCTTTGGTGAAACATTTTTCTGCTGCACATTGCAGGCTTTCTTTTCATGCCACACAGAACTGAAAATGCTAGTTCAGAGATAGACCAGAAGGGTTAAAAAACTGTGGGAAGACTGACATTTTGTACAATGCTATAAGACATTTATAACCACTGAGCCAAAATTTCCACTGAAATAGAAGAAGTAGTTGGTTTTAAACTTCTGGTCCAATTTAGTAATTATGGTTGAGTTAAAATGTAGGTTATTTGAATTGGATTTGGAAGATAAAGAGATTCTGTCCTATAGTGGGGGTGACTCACAGAGGAGGTAGCTTGACACAGTAGAAACAGCAGCTGACAGGGAGCCAAGAGACCTATGTTCCTGGCCTAGATTTGCATAAATAAGATGTAATAGCCTTCGGAAAAACTAAACATCTCAGTTTTTCTAGTTTGTAAAATGAAAGGACTCTATTTGTGAGTGGGTCTTTCACCTTACATAAGTCTATCAAGCAGGTAAAATATTCTTGCTAGTGCAACTGTTGTCTTCAGATATTACCCCATGTGTACAATCAGAAGCCAAGAAAATACATCATGCTTGAATGATACAGACAAGACATAGACATGTGGGCCCTTACAGCATCCTGGGGTCATTGCTGTGTCCTGGGAAAGCAAAGCTAAGGTAGTTACAAGGCTTTTGTGATGAGTCATTATACACAGTGAATTTACTATATCCATCAATGGAATTTTTAAATAGTTCCTATGATGTGGATGTCTTGTATGTGTGTTTTATGTTCTGCACCATCTTGAGAAATAATTTTTTGATTGAAGAAACACGTTAAACGTAAGTTTGTAAATGTAAAAACTACTTTGAATTAGTTAGCTTGTTTACTTTTTCTTGGTGCAGTTTCTTTCCTTATTTTATTTGTGGACACAAAGCCACATTTTGTGCTGTCTAAAAGGTTTGAGCTTTCACAATGATAGATTTTGAATGTTAACATTTTCTGCTCTCACCTGCCAATCACTTATACTGTTAACATAGGTCTAGTGTGGGATAGATGGATTGAGTTATTACCTAGAATCATTTACTGAGATTATAAGCATGCTTTCTGTGTTACAATACAGATACTGTATTCACAAGAATTGTGAATTCAAACAAATGTAATCCAATTTTCCCACTGTTGTGCATGAGAATTTCAGAGGTGCTTTATCTTCATTTCTGACTAGTTTTAAATTAACAAAGATTCCTGCCATATTAAGTCTATATTTCTTAGTTCCTTCTCCACCCCCTCCCCAAGTAGTTAATAATCTGTGAACAAAAATTGAGCCATTCTAAAGAGGTTCTATATACAGTAACCCTGTAGATAGTCCTGGTGTGTGAGTGTGGGCTACCCGAGAGAGAAGGGATTTGGGTTCTAGTGTCACCAAAAAGCTGTGCATCTTTGAGAAAGGCCGTTTTGTGTCTTTCACCACACTGTTTTCTCATCTGTAAATGACCCACATTTAACCTATCTGGCTCCAGAATTCATACAACTAAGTGGTAAAAGAAACTTTCTGTGACTCAATCCCTTAATTTTTCTTTTTTATAAATTAATTTCATTAAAGTGATTACACCTATCTTTCAATGAATAATGGCCTTCGTTTATTATCCTTATTTTTACTTAGCTTTTAAAAAAACCCCACAAATTTCTTTTTGGCTGAATTAGATCGAGAATCCTTGGGAGGCTTATTCAGCCCAGACAGATTTATTCACTGTTCATTCTGGAAGAAGCAGGGGCGATATTTTAAGATAGAGCTGACATGGAACATTGATTTGATTGAAGCCTTTCTGTGTGAGGAGTGCTTGTAGCATCTTCATTGCCATAATGGAGAGAGATTACTATGGATTAGGTTATCCTGTATACAAAGGTTATATAAACTGATTGCTGTTACTTGGAGGCTGGGCTGATCTTTACAGTTACTGGCATGACTTCTTAAGCAGTACAGTCATAATTTCTTTCATGTGGTTTACATGTGGCAATGAAGGGAGCACATTTCCCTTGTTACCAAAACCTTGTGTCTCCCAATGAGAACTCTGCATGGACTCAAAAACACAAGTGAGGCATGTACACTATTAACGAGATGGCACTGGTCATCTGGCCTGCTGTCTGAGATGAGAGCACACATTGGCCAAAGGCAGAAGAGTTTCTGAAACAGATGTTCAGACAAGATGGCTAAAATACTGTCAAAATGTGGTCTAGAGTGATTATGAACATATACCTACAAAGGTAGCCAAGATATGACTCTGAATTATAGCCAGTCATGGGATGGGATTATTAATTCCAGTTTAGTATGTTTCCTACCAAATATGTGCCAGACCCTCTGAAACAGAATCTGGAATTTGCCAGCGGTACTTAGCAACTATATTTTAATTCTAAATCCCTCCCAAAGAAAGAAGAATAAATTTCTTTCTGATGGAAATAAGCTGTATTTCAAGGAGCCTCCAAAACCTCACCTTTTCGTGAGGAGACTTCCCATGGCTGAGCAGAGGAGAGTGAAGCCATCAAGTCTCCTAATGCTTTTACATGTGTTCACTGATTATGAGAACTTGTATGATCACCCTCATTCCCTCTAACTCATCTACAATTCCAAGTATCTCCTGCTTTTCTGCTCCAGTGGGATGGTATTGGGGGGCAGCTTCATCTTTGACCTTCAGATGCACCATGTACCTTCCTGTTTCTTGGTGTTTAGCTTGCCTTGTTCTTTGCTGGAAAGCTGCTTCTTCCAATAGTGCAGGTCTCACCTGCTATTTCCTTCAAGCTTTTGCTCAAATGCTATTAGATCCATGAGGTCTCTCTGGCCTCCTCATTTTATTTTATTTTTTAAAAAATTCTTTAATTGGTACATTTTAGGTATAAAATACGTTTACATTTATCATTGGGTACCTGTACATGATGAATCTTGGTTCTTATTTTTTCCCCATTACCTGTGCACCCTTCGCTCCCTCCAGCCTTCCCTATTTACATAGATTTCATTTCCATTTTTTTCTTTTCTCATAATTTTTCCTTTCCCTTCTT
>NW_004624780.1:12252402-12284198 GCF_000247695.1 Heterocephalus glaber | reverse complement strand
TATTCTAGATAGTAGTCCTTTGTCTGAGGTACAGCTGCTAAAAATTTTTTCCCACATTGTAGGTTGTTTCTTAGTTCTGTTAGTGGTTTCTCTTGCAGTGCAGAAGCTTTTTAATAAGATGAGATCCCAGTTGTTGATTCTTTCTGCTAGTTCCTGTGCTACTGAGGTTTTGTTCATAAAGTCTTTCCCTATGCCAATGTCTTCTGCATTTTAAAAGTAGCACTCTACAGCATTCCTTAAAATCTTCATCCTGCTCTATTTTATCTCATCTCACTGATTGTCATCTGGCAGATTATATATTTCCATGCATATATGTTTATTCTGCATTCTCCCTCTGGAATTAAGGAAGAAGACTTTGATTCAGTGAATAGAGCAATGCTTGGCACATAACAGATAATCAATAAATATCTGTTGAAATAATGAATGAATAAATGATTAGCCTTCACTCTGTATTTGATTGTAGGCATTACATTAGGGACATCTAGAAGATCACGTTAAAATTTCACTTAACTTGGGGCTTATGCATTGAAAAGATCTTTGAGATCAAGGTGCTTAACTGTATACTTAAAGCAGTGCCTCAGAAACTTTAATGTGTAGGTGAATCATCTGGGTTTCTTGTTAAAATACGTTCTCTGGTTCAGTAGTCTGGACTGGAGTCTGCGGTTCTGCATGTCTGACAAGATTCTATGATGTTGATGTTGCTGGCTTACGGATTGTGCTTTGAGTAGCAAGGCTCTCTAGTATCCATAGAGGGGGTTCAGGGAGTTCAAGGAGCTAGGGTCATTACTATGAACATTGGGTATCATCGTTTTGGCAAAGAACCAATATGCTAATTTCTGGAGGTTTCTTATTAATAGAATGCCAATAAAGAGGTAAGTTATTGGACATTTTATTTGTTTATTAGACATTTATTTGTCAAACTGTTAAACACACATAACTATGTTCTTTATGCAGTCATAGATATATGTACATGCTATTTCTTTTTTTTCTTTTTCTTTTTTTTTTTTGAAGGCCTGGTATAGGGCATTCATCAGATTTTCAAAAGCATGGCTCCAAAGAAAAGTAACAACCATTGTTTATGGATAATGTTGCTAAACAAAACAAAATTTAGTTATCAAACCTAAACCCATCATACCCACATTGTTATAGTGGTGAAAAAAATCAACACATGTTTGCAAGTATCTTTGCAAGATTATGCTTTTGCTGTAACAGTTTTTCTTTTTATTGCCAAACAACTAGCTTTTTCAGTTAACATTTTCTGGAGATGTTGTTTTCCCAGGAAAGTATTAGGTAAAAACATTTTCAAAATGATTGGAACTCAGCAATCCCAAGACAAGTATTTGTTCTCCTGTAGCCAATAATAGTGTCCCCCAACTGGAAACATTGGCTGGAAATGAAAATTGGAAACTCTGAGGCCCTCTATAAATCCCATTGCAGTAGCTCACTGTCCTTCTGATCTGAGGCCAAAATGCCCTCAAAGGGACACTGGCGTAGAAAAGTTGTTTTCAGGCTCAAAGCAAACGGCAGCACCTCAAAAGCTGCATAGCTTTTCAGTCACACAACTTACCCCCAGGTGCATTTTTCTCAGCCAAGAAGTGTGGACAATTTAGTTTCCAAAGTAGTAATTCCCTAAAAGAACAAAAATGGACCTTTGGAATAACTAAGATCTTTAGTGTTAAATGGCCCTATTATATAGACATCTCACAGAAGCCTTAGTGAAATGTTTAAATTCTGGAAGGCCTTGTCAGGTTTAACATTGTCAGCCTCAAAACTGCTAATAAGCCTGCTAACACTCATAAGGGCTAATATTTTACTGAGTAGTACGTATATTCTAGTCAGATGCACTAATCACCTTTCATCTATTTTGTTATACTGTATTTAAAAAACTCATTTGGAGTAGGCACTATGATTGCTTTTCTTTCACAGATAAAGAAACTAATGCATGAATATGTGATTTATATTGCTCAAGGTGACAAAATTGCTCAGTGATAGAATTGGGACTCAAATTTATGTTATATTATGCTATATTCATGACCATAGCAAATTGATTATTGGTGACCTTGAGCTGTCCCTTTTAGGAGAGTAAGTTTCAAGGTTTCTTGTCTTATTTTATCCTCACTGATAAGGAAAACAGATATTTATGTTACTGTCAGCAAATTAACTCTTTTAAATTCTTTTTTCAGAAAAAACATTAAGTAATTTTTATTAAGGAAATATGCTGACATTCTTACTCACCTGAACCTCAGTAGTCCTCTTTGATGTGGCATGGATTTTGTTTGGCTCAGAAGCATGACAAATATAGCTTGGTGTGAGAAAGTAGCCTAGGGTGAAGATAAATGCAACTGTGTTTGAAATTAAGCACTTTTCCTTAATGGTCAATTTATACTTCTGAGAAGTAGGAGAATTTCAGTGCTTTCATTTGTGTGTTGGACAGGCCTTTCAGTTGCAAATTATAGAATAAACATAAACTAGCTTAATCAGAATAAACAATGTAGCAATAGTTATTAATGAGCACCCAGAATCTGTGGGCAGGTGCCAAAGACCCTGATTCCGAGGACATCTAGCTGCATCTCAGGACTTCCCTCTAGTCATAGACTTCTTAGCACCTTTGAGGCCAGTGACTTAAAGCTTGGGCTATTAGAGTATATTAAAAATCATACAAAGTTTTCTATAGAGGTGGGCTCTAATATATCTTTGAAAAATAGTTGGATCTTATGTTGACTGATACCTCTTCCAATGATACATTTATAACATATGCCCATCTCAGGTTTGATAACTATATTTAAATTCATGTCCTCAGAAAGAATTTCTACATCACCATCAGGAAGTGGTAAATTTGAAACATATCTGGTACCTACATGAGTTCAGAAAAATTAAGAACATTTTATAATTGCGTTGCTTTTATTTGTTTCAAAAATAAAATTTAACAAATCTGCTGCCTTCTCAATTCCCCAGCCACGTTTCCATGAAGGATGATTCTAAGAGTTCCACAAGCAAAGAATAGTATCCTTGAGGACCATTATAGGAAAAGTGTCTCCTTTGAGATTTCTTATGGCTCTATTACATCTCAGAGCATCATCTTGAGGATACATCATAGTGTTAGGTCACAATAAAGAGATTTTCATAATGATTTGTTGTGACCATTAAATGATGCTTTACCTTTTGATCCACGGAGGAACATGTGAAGACACAGTGTGAGAAACACTGCATTAGTTATCTCACTCAACTGATTTAATGAAGATATTTTAATGCCATTTTACAAATGAGAAAATGAAATGCAGAGAAGTTAACAAGTGAAGGAGATGTAATTTTCAGCTTCAGAGCAAATAATCTTACCTTCCTAATCTACTGCTTCACTACGATAGTAGAAATGTGCAGAAATTAAAAGTTTTCAGTCTGGATGTTAAGAAAACACTATATTTTGTGCTTTTTTGTTGAATAACCAACTACCAAAACCTACTGATAGTAAAAATAGTTCATCTTTCTATGCCTCCATATTTTTTCCTGTGAACATATGGACCTAGGTCTCAAGAACAATAGGTTCTAACCCTTGTACTCCTACCTTTACAGACCTCAGATTCTAACTTTAACATGATGCTTCCCTAGCTTTCAAGAGGCCCTGAATTTGAGTCCTAGCACTGATGAAAACAACAAACCAACCAACCAAAAATGAAACACTAGGATTAAAAAAAATGTGAGCATCTTGAAGATCTCTTCATGGTTCACAGATCTGTGCTTTGTGAAGTTGTAGGCATTTCCTAAATGCTTCATAAAGTGTGTGTGTGTGTATTTATTTATTTATTTATTTATTTATTTATTTTTGAGACAGGTGGCCTGGCCCTTTACATTTAAGGAAATAGTCCAATCAGTTCTTCAATTTGTAGAGTGAAAGTGTAAAGTTCAGACTTCAGATGGAGGTAAAAAGTTTTGTGTTGCTATGGTAGGAGGTGCTGTTACTATGGCTGTGAGGAGTTTGGGATTAGCCACAGAGCAGAAGGCTCCGCCTGACAGATTACCAGTGGGTCTTCCTGGGTGAGTGCTAAACCAGGGGCTGGTAATGTGTTGCCAGATTTAAAATTAAGTTTAAAATTATGTAACTTCCCAGGAAAGGTACTGCGCATGGGGGATATCAGAGGCTACCCGTGACAATGTTAATCATAAAGCGACAATTACAAATGTGATGCTAGAAATCAAGTTGAGCTTTCTGTTTTACAGTTGAGGCCCAAGGAAGTGAGAAAGCAATGCAAACTTGCAATGTTAATGTAAGAGTTAAGTATGGAATTTAAGTCTCCTGGCTGTTCAAATCTCCACCCACACTCACTTTTTCTAAACATCAGGGGACATTAACTCATTTTGTTTCCTTTTCTATGATGGTTCTAGATTATAATGCTGTAAGAACAGGATCACATAGTGAATTCATGTTCATTGAATGTCATACACAATCTGAAATAGCTCTGGTTTCTTACTACCAAACCAACATTAATCATTTGAAAATTTGACTCAAGATTAGATAGCAAGAACCTACTCAGACATATTAATACCATGTTCAAGTATATTGTGATATTTTTAAGGAAGTTAAATACATTTCTACTCAAGGATGCAGACACAAAAACCACACATAGGTAAAAGACACTAAACAAAAAAGTGGCAGTGAATGGCTGCCCTTTGGATTCTATAGGATTTATGTTAGATGAGATCTTCCTTGGCATGGTTATGATGTGACAAAGCAAGTACCCAGCACATTGATAAACATTTCAGGGATTCAAAATTGGAAAGCTTGGAAAATGCAAGTAAGATAGGATGGATAAAATTAAAGTTCTGAATGAACAAGAGACCTCGGGGGTGGGGGATGTCTGTCAGGACCTAAAATTCTTCAAGTATTGGGAATCAAGAAAGCCTGGGGACTGGTAGTGATTGAGAATAGGTCTTGTCCGTTGATTTCTGTTTACAGTTTTATAATTACTCTATAAACCCCATAAAACTTATTTGGAATAATCTTGGTGTTAGATAATCATAACCTGGGTAGACAGATTTACCTACATGATTTTATATATGTCAGTTCACCCCTTTGAATATCTAATTCCTCATCCGTGAAGGAGATGCACCATAATGTAATTTTTGGCTTAAATGAACATTGTTGGACAGAGAATCTTCTAGTTAACATCTGCAGCTCTGTCTGGAGGAAAAAAATAATGGTGATGTTTCATAACTTCAACAAATAATCACTTCTTAGAGGCATGTGATCATGTTTTTCTCAATAATTCATAAATATTTAAAATTACACATATTTAGGGATAGGATATACAAAGGAAACATATATAACTAACCCTTACCTACAGATTTTATGGAAGATAATAAGGTCCAGAGATAAAACCAAATTTGTCCTGTAGTGGTGAGTGATTGAGATCTAAGATTAAGTAGGTTGTCATGATTTCTAGCTTTTTATTTTGTAGGATAGGTAACAAGCAGGGTTTCTTTCTCGTGCCAACTCAGGTCAATGGCTAACTGTCAGATGAGGAAGCTCACAAGGCTGTGAGACTGAGGTAATACAGGAAAGACTCTTGTTGTTGATTAGTGCTGTCTGCTGTGTGAAAAGAATGTGGAAATGGCATATATTTGTCACCTTTTCTGTAGAATATTCTTTACACATGTACCTTGAGGATGTTTTTAATATTCTGATTTCTTTCAAACTGCCTTCACTCAAACTATTACCTAATTCCAAGATGTTCTACTCTAAGAGAAGTAATATGTCTTACCTGGCCAAACTTAGATTGGAATATAAGGAATTATGGCCTCTTTAGTGTGTGGAGCTTTGTTAGATATTCTTCGGCCATTTTCATTTCTTACGTTACTAAATGTTTTAGGCTCCTTCCTTAGCATCTTATAGCCTGATCATTAGGATCTCATGGCTGCCAGGGCAATGCCACATTGCAAAGGACAGACTGACTCTAGTCTTAACCTTGGTTGTAGAATCATGGGATACAGTGGGAAAGAAGGGCAGAACTCTTGTCCCTGTCCCGGGTGTTTCTAACAACTTAAATCTAATTCTTGGCAACCTATGCCACACTCTGATCTGGGCTTTCTGATGTATGATGCAGAAGGATCATACACTATCTTGCTGCTGACATGCTCTGCTCAAAGGAATTGTGATAGAATTTCCTGGCATTCTTTAAGCTAGGTTGGCTCCTACCTTCCACTTATAGCCCTGCAGGAGTTTGGAAGAAAATGGAACTGGAACTGGTAATATGATCTTTTCCTTTATTTGTGTTATTGTGCTCATCACTGTCATCTGTTATTATTTTGAAAAGGAAAAGTATACTAATCTTATGAGGAACTAGAGTATAAATTCTAAAAACCTAGAACACATGTATTACAAACACAATTTTTTTTTTTTTTTTTGGTGCTGGGGATCGAACTAGGGACCTTGTGCTTGCAAGGCAGGATCCAGAGCCACTGAGCTAAATCCCCAGCCCCTCAAAACGTTTTCTTTTTATAACCATTCAAATAGAAGACAGATTTGAGTTCAAACTTAATGGAATGTCTATGTATTCCTGGAAGTAAATACAGTTATTTTCTAGTCCAAGTTCTTTGTTTTACAGATAACGAAATAGAAGCCCAGCACCCAGGAGGGTTAAGTCATTTGATAGCATGTGGCTGAAGAAACAAAACAGGAAAAAATAATCCAGAACTTCCCAATTTTAAGCTTAGAGTGTTTTATATCATATCATACTACCACCATTTGTTTTAGAATTTTTAAAGTTTTGTTTGTTTTTAAACTACTTGATTAAGAAAAACAGTTTGACTCGTAGGTTATTAAAAATTTAGTACTGATGTTTATTTTAGGGTTTAGTAAGATAATACTATGCTATTTTAAAAATTTGTTTTTAAGTCTGATACTGGCAGTGCCATCTATGGTCTTGAGCTTAAATCTCAGCTTTGAAGATTCTGTTATCCCAGCTCCATATCAGTCCTTGCATTGTTCTCAGCTATTGCAAGTCTGAGACATGCCAGATGTTTGTGAAGGGTGTTACAACTTCTAGCCCAGTCTGAAACCTAGACTTTGAAGTCATCCTTGCTCACATTTCTGATTCTATAGAAAGCTGAGGTGGAAAGTACACAATGATGCTAAAGAATCAGGTGAGAGAGTGGGGTAAGAAGGCCCAGTGATTTTTCTGGGTTTCATGCTTCTCTACTTTACAGGCTTCTGTTCGTAGGTAGTATGAGAACCTAGCTATATAAAATTTTTATATCTAGTAAATATCCTATAACTTATCATATCTGAATTAGAAATAGCACCAGATAGTGCTCACAGGAGGTTGTTCTAGCTGTATTATAGGAGACTCTTGGCAATAAATGTTCTGAAATTCTGTTTCTTAAAATGTAAGGATTAGGTGTTCTTGAGGTAGAACATAAAAATGGAACTTTCTTTGCAGTTAGAGAGCAAAATAAAGTGAATTCATCTACCAGAGTTACTTCTCCAGAAATTGGGATCCATGTTGCACAATTTTAGTGTCTAAGCGAGACTGAAAACCTTGTAGGATGATGTTTTATTTTTTTCATTTTTATTTTTTGCTTAAATTCTTTTATTGGTACATTTTAGGTATAAAATATATTTACATTTATCATTGGGTGCTTATACCTGTACATGATGTATCTTGGTTCTTACTTTGATGATCTTTTAAATACTAGAATAGAAAGACTTGATGGAATTGATGCCCAGTGAAATGGAAAACCTGCTGAATTGAAAACTGACCTCACTCGGTGACACTAAGTTTTTAAAGTGAGTGCCCCAAATTCTTAATAACTGTTTTAATGCACTGGATAATGACATGCAAGATAAAAATTTATAGAAGAATAAAAATGGGCAAAGTTGGTAAAAGTAGGCTGAAAATGCAAGTTTTTCATAGGAAACTTTACTAATTATTGGGGTTATTTAAATGAGACCATTGCAAGCAATCTAAATGATTCCTCAAAAATCTCATTGAGGCACTTACTCAAAAAGTTCTTAAAGAAACAAGTGAAAACAAAGTAACACATCTGTTATTCTTCTATTCTGTGCAATAAAATCTATGGACAGACAACAAAAATGAGTTTACTTTCTGCTTGTGAGATTTTGAGGTAATGCTGCTTTCACCAATTGTTGCACCATCACTGAGATAAAATTTTTATTGATTTCTATAACCGTCATTTAACATCTTCCTTCTTATTTTCCTCCCTCCCTTGCTTCCTTCCTCTCACCTTTGTTTTGTCCTTCCTTATTTTCCTGTCTTTTATCTTTTCTTTCTGGAGAGTCGTTTTTCAACTTCACAGTGATCAACTCTTTTTATGCTTTCTCCTTGGGTCTTTATAATACAGTGTTTGCAGATTTTAAAATATAACTCTTATTACTTTGGGTTTCTCATGTAAGAAAAACTATGTGATGTTTAAGTGTGTGGGTATGATTTATTTCATTTAACATTATTGTCTTCATCCTTTTACTACAAATAACTCAAATTAATCTTTATAGCAGAGTAATACTCTATTGTGTATAAATACAACATTTTCTTTATCTATTCATCTTCAGTTTTCTTTTGGGTACTTGTTTGGAATACATGATGTTTACATTCATTTTAGGAAGTGGATATATATACTGAGAATATCTTGATTCTTTATATTCCCCTTCTTTTCCCCATCCACCTCCCTCCCTCCATCTTGAGATCTCTTTTATCCATTTGCATTATTATATTATTAATTATTTTAGTTTGTGTTTGTGATATATAAAGATTATATTGATTAATGGCAGTTGGTACATACATGTAATACATCTTAACTCTTTTTTCACTCCTTTCCCCTCCTCCCTTCTCCTCCCTTCAGACTTTTGGTCTGCTTTCCATTTGCAAAAGATATAGCTCCCTGTTCCCTTTCACCAGTCTTTTATTTTGCTCTTTTTTTGTGAAGAAACAATAGATGGATGGAGGGGGGAGGGTGGTTAGAGGAAGAAGAAATTAAAAGAATTAGATGTATTGTATACATATACAAACTTCTCTCCATGATTGTGACCATTATGTACTGCAAACATGTACATACTAGTAAAAAGAAAAAAAAGGAAACACACAACACACACAAATAAAAATACAACTCTAGAGTAGAAAACATAATTCAAATCTGCAGTGATTTCTCACCAGAAAGCTGTGGTTTGTACTGCCTTTTCTGATAGAGTTCTTTATGGGGTAAATATTTTTAGATATCCCAAATTGCTGTTAAGTTTAATGTCAGAAACAGCTCTTTCTCCTTTCTCTCTACAGTAACCAGATTAGGAACTCTGATAAACCCCATTCATACTGCTCTGAGAACAAAAGATTTGTAAACTGGATATGAGTTGTTTCAATTAAGTTTCATCCAATAAACAGTTTGGGGGTACTTACCATATCCAGGATAATGTTAGCTATTCTAAGTGATATAAAGACAAGTAAAACATGTTTATTCTTCTTAACGAATTTGCAATCTAATATGAGTGAAGCTGTGCAAATAAGTATTCACCCCAAAATGAATGCTACAGCATAGAAGCACAAAAATATTTAGAAACTCTGTAGGAAAGCACAGAAAGTAGAATAGTAGAGGTGAGTATCTCCTGTTTACTTTAGCTCTGTATAGTTGAGAAGCACAGCCAATAATGTCTTACTTTCAAGTTCTCAATGTTTTGTAATCTTGGTTATTATTTAATAGTCATAGCTCATATGTAGCTTGTGCCATTTATACAGATGCTTATGGAGAGTTAACATGATTCAGTAGAGTGCTGTTCAGAAAGAGATTTATTTATTTGAATGTATAACCCTGAATTATCATTTTGTAATGTGTAATTCCAACTTTCAGATAGCTTCTTTATTAGATCCTTCAGGTAAATCACTCGGAATGGAAAGTACTCCATTTTGACCAACAGGCCAGACTTCTAGATATGTGTTTGGATGGGGGTGAAGCAGAGGAGTTGTTTCTGTTTTATGAGGAATTAATAAGGCATAAAAGTGGCGGAACCTTTCAACAAGATGATTTCAGTTGGAAGAAACAAATAAGTAGCTTTGAGTGCATGCTGTCCTGGAACTGTCCGAGGTGCTGAAGCACTTCTTGCATTGCCTTTTAATCCAGAGAAAACAAACCTTGAGGTATTTAAAGCCCTCAGACATTTTAAAATCTGGCTTTGATTGTTCCAAATTAGAGAAATTCTCTTGTTTTTATAGTTTTTATACTCTATCTTCTCATGTTGGACATTTTAACAGTCCATTTTTTATACAACTCATTTACATATCAATTCATTCAACAAATATGTAAGTATGACCTTCTGTGTGTTGGACATTCCACAAGTGATTAAGGTGCTCAGATTTGTTATGACATAATGCTAATTATTATTGCATTTGTGTTTTTCATGATTTACACCAGTGATGACAAACCTTTTAGAACTTTCAATGATAACAAACAGCAGCTGCGTGCCATAGGTTTGCCACCACTTAGACCACAGGAACACATTTTATAATTATGATAATTGGAGAATTCTAAGATTTTGTATGTTGTTTAAAGAATGTTTTTGGTCCAAAGATTATTACTTTGTTTACTTTTGCTTACAGTGAGGACAGTCCCCAGAACACAGTATCCACACAGAAAATTTTATTTAACTGACAAGTAGCTTTCTTCTTGTGAAGTAGTTTCTATGTCATGTTTCAAAGAAAATACTTCTTTTAAACCAACAAATAAATTTTTTTATTAAAAATTTTTGTATGTAAGAAGATTTTTGCTTCAAATATGCTGGATGGAGTATACCCCTAGTTTTGAACATAAATATCAGATTAAAGGTTGACCAGAAAGCTAGCAAGAAAGGGACCGGGAACTTCCAACTCAGTTTTGTATATGCATATGATATTGTAGCAATTTTTCATTCCATTTTACTTAGACTCACCTGTTTTATATTCAGATAAGCTAACTATTGCCTCTTCACATACACTCCCAAAAGTTTTTACTTCAATGGCAGTAACCAATGACCAAAAAAAGTACAGTATATTCTTAATTGTCTTTTTCATTGTTCTAAGGATTGATCAAGACAAATTGGTCTTGACTTTTCTGGAAATGTTTTGTTACCAGCCAACATAACTAGTATTCCAGTGGAAAATTCTGACTTACCACCAATTCATGCCCGGTGAGTGATATGGAATCAAGTCTGTTCCCAGTATTCTCAGGATCAGTGATTACATAGGATTGATATAGGTAAGTCCTATGTCCCCAACTGTCTTAGTTACTTTTCTTGTTGCTGATACAAAATATCTGACTCTCAAAGTGAAAGGAGAAAAGGTGTATTTTAGATCACAGTTTGTAAAGGCTTCAGTCCATGGTCAGCTGACTCCTGGGAAGGGTGGCATGGCATAGGAGAAATAGTCGATAGTGGATGAAATAGAAAGCAGTAAGCAGTGAGCCTCACTTTTCATTTACATTTCATTCATTCTACAGACCTATTTATTGGTGCTATTCATGCCCAGGATGGAGCTTCTGTCTTCAATAAATCCATTCAGCCACTCCCAGAACTATGCTAAACCAATTAGTGCATGAATCTAATGTTACATACCTATAATCCATATTCACACACCTAAATCCAGCCACCTCTGAAAAGCCTAACCTATGACTGCATAAGGCTCTGGAGCCTTAAGGCTAGATAAAAGTCATAACACCAATTTAATGCAATGTGTAATGAATGTAATGAAATGAGAGAGAACAAAATATCTGGTGGGAATTTAATCAGTTCAATGTTTTAACAGTGATTATACCTACTTCTGTGTTATACTTTTAAAAAAAAATTGGATATGTGAACTTAGAAAAGTTGGTACAGTCCAAACTCTATTCTGATTACCTTGAAAATCTCATTGCTTCATGGAACTGTGAGACTCAACCATATTTGGGGGGGGGGATCTCAGTGTGGAACCAAAATTTGAGAGCTGATTGTTGAAGGATTGACCTCAGAGATGTTTACTCAGCTTTTGCTCATAAACTAAGTTTACAGTTATTCCTATGTTTTTTCTTTCTCATTCCTTAGGGCAATGATAGGCACTTTTCAGTTATTGGAAGCTGTGAGAATGTGTGGGTCTCTCAACAGACACCCAGAAAAACCTTGTTTTCCTGCTTATTCCCTGACCCCAAAACTTATTCTAAAACTTTGTTGATTCTACCTGCATAACTTAGTGAACTCTTGCTATTACACATCGTCCTTAAGCTAGATCTCAGGATTCAATTCTTTGCCTTTGATTTATTTGGATAAAAATATGTTAAACAGAGAAATTTGGCCTCTACTCACAGGAGTCCTTCATTTCTTCCCTCCATTTGCTAGGGACCCACTGGCATTGGCTCTTTTCTTTTAGTTAGTATAGTTTTGCTTACTTAATATAGAATATGTACAATTTAAATGTTATATATACCTGATATGACTGGAACTCTAGTCAGATAGTATAGTATAAATGTCTCCATTTTACATATGAGAAAGCTTCAGTTAAGGGGGGTTAAATAACTTTCTAGTGACCACAGCATTAATGGTTAGGATTAAGAATTCAGGTACAAATTGCTCAGACTTCAGAGTCACAGCTTTTAACCATTCTTCTACTTGATTTCATATTCCTTTACTTCCCACATAGAGTGCCATATTAAAAAGGGTTACTAACTAAAGCAATGTTTTAATATTTTGAGGTTTTTAAGGAAATACAAAAGATAGAATTAAAAACTGAACATGGTTTTGTCAGTTTCATTGTGTCTTAAATGAAGTTTTCTGAAAGTACTTAATTTATTCTCTTGAAATATAATTAGTTTTGCACTGTGTGTTGCTGTGTGTTATAACAACTTGGTTCTGGCAAAGTTCATTTGTGTATGTGTGCTCTGTGTGTGTGTGTGTGTGTGTGTGTGCTTTAAATATAAGGATCTGAATGATTTTTCACAAATAGTAGAACTTCATAGGAAAAACCCAGAGAAATGAGATTTAACAGTATTTATGTATGAACTTTTGGTAGGAATTTGTTTTAAAAAATGTGGGTAGTATGTAAGTTGAAGAAAACTGAGCTAAAAACAAAATTAGATGGCCTCCATATTGATCATTAATTTAGGTGATATTCATTAAATGTCCTGAAAAAATACTGTTCTAACTAATTTCAGAATTTGATTAGGGTATGTTGACATTTATGTGAGACATATTTGTTACTATTTTTCAGAAAATTAAATTCTCATAGTAAAATAATATATGTTTGTTATAGTTTTCAAAAGGTTTTTTAAGTTGATCTTGTTTCCACAGATTGTAATGCAAGAGATTATCTCATTTCCATTTTGCTTCTAACTTTACTTCATGCTGTATGTATTTTTCTAAAAATGGAAATATAATTTATTTCTATTCATGGAATGAATTTCCCTTACAGTAGAGGAAATATGCCATTTTAAAATACCTTCTACTCCATGTTCCTATCCATTGTACATAGAGGTTATGTTTGGGGAGTTACATTTGTTCACAAAATCAAAAAGTTGAGAGTTATGGATTGAATTTTTTGTAATAGTCTCCTAAAAAAGGAATAGAATTATTTTCTAATAGGAGTGATTCCCATGCTAATATTTCTGATATTTCTTCTTTCTCCTGGAAAGGTCACCATTTATATATCTCAAAACAATTTATCTATAAAACCAAGCCTACAGGGTATGGTTCTAGGAGTGCTTATATTTTCAGTGCTCCTGTTGCTTTTTTTTTTTTTTTTGTGTGTGTTCACTGCTGTGTAGTGTCTGAAGGGCTTTGTCTCACCTTTTTTTTTTTTTTTTTTTTTATACTCAAAGAAATACCAGCAATGTGTAAACTCAGGAACAAGAACAGAATATATCTCTTGGAAAATACCATTTGAGTGATTGAATAAAACCAACTGTTTTAGGGATCACTCCAAATTAAGGGCATAATACAGATCTGTGATACTCAAGTGAATGTTGGACTTTGTAGAATGTCAAAGATTTTCTGCTTTTCATATTCAGAACTTTAAATAAATGGAAACAAATGATTTCCCATTTTGTTTCTATTTTTAGCACCAGTTGTGGGTAGTCATCCATAACTATTTTTGTTGCTTTTTCTGGGAACCAAAGCACAATGCTTAATGTTTTGATATTGCTTACATATCACCTCCAGGCTAACTTTAGAGTGTTCACAAGTGTCCAGACTGATGAGTCAGAATAAGGGATGGTGTACTGGGTTTTGCTCCTTATATTGGATTTAGTTTGATCTTCCAGTGAGGGAAATATTTTGAAATTATAGCAAGGAGCAGATTGGTGATGCTATTTTTCCCCAGTTGTTGAAATATTTAAAAAAAATTTTGCTCACTATATACACAGCTGTAACCTTTCTACACACTCATGAATTGTCAGGGTCAGGTGAGACTTTGGAATGCCCTAGTCAATGCTTTCATTTTATGGTTGAAGAAACTGAAGATCAGAGTCAGAATAACTGCCCAAAGCCACACAGACGGGCAGACTGCTGGCAGACTCCAGACTTGCATTCCTTCCCTCCCTCCGTCCCTCCATTCTTCCTTCCTTCCCTCCCTCCCTCCCTGCCTCCCTCCCTTCTTCCTTCCTTCTCTCCTTCCCTCCTTCCCTCTCTCTGTATATTTCTTTCTTTTTTCTTTGCTGAGAATGGAACCCAGGCCCTTCTGCATGCCAGACAAGTACTGTACTACTGAGTTACAGCCCCAACTCAGAACCTAAGTTTTCTGTTCAGTCCTCTACTCAGTTGTTGTATGAGTTCATCCTGATTCACAGAACTTAGACAACACCTCAGATAACCTTTTGACTGGGGATGGTCCAACATGAATCCTACCTCTGTTTCTTCTTCCATACTGCTTACACCTTGAATATAGAAATAAGTTCTTAATTGATCTCTCTGCTTCCATAACTTCCTGCCACTTGCAACATAAGTAACAAAAGAGTGAAAAAGAACATTTAAACATGTAATAATTTGATCATGGTTCTTCTCTACTAAAAATCCTATGATGACTTCCAAACTATTTCAATAAATCCCAAATTTCTTTCTGTGAATCTACCTTATCTTTCTCCTTTTTTCTGCAATTTCATCTTCTACCTGTGACACTTGTGCAGTACACAGTAGGCGTTTTTGCCTCTTTTTTCTATACCCAAATTAAAATACATTGCTGTTTCAGAGCTTTTGTGTTTGTTGTTATCTCTACCTGAAGCTGTCTTTCCCAAGGCATTCATGTCTTCAACCTTGATGGCCCTTCTGCAGAGATGTTCCCTCCCAACCCTGTCTAATGTGACTCTTACCTTCATCCAGCCATTATGCTGTTACTGTCTTTATGGAACTAACCTCTATTTAATTCTTTATTAATTGTCTATTCACAACTAGATTGCAAATTCTATAAGGGCACATGTATTTTTGGTGCTGGGGTTGAAATCGGAGCCTTGTGCAAGCTAAGCACACACTCTGCCACTGAGCTACATCCCCAGCCAGGGCAGTGGTCTTTTTTGGGGGGTGGGGGGGACAAAGTCTCACTATGTAGCCCAGGCTGGCCTTGAACTGATGGAGATCCTCCTGCCTCGGCCTCCTGAGTGCTGGGATTACAGTCATGCAGCACCGTGCCAGACCAGGGCATAGGTCTTGATGTTTGGTTCATAGCAGTATCTCTAGTACTATGTAGAGGATCTGCACCATAGTTCACAACCTGTTCATATTTGCTGAATAAAAGAATACATTTAAAACCTTAAAGTTTTATAGTACCGGACTACTTGTGGAATTGTAGATATTCACCAAAATGCTCCCCACCATTTCCACCTGCCTGGTGAAACTTTTGTTCTCTTGGCCTTCTGAGATGAATTTAATTGTTATCCTTCTTGGTTGACAGTCTTAGTCATGCCTATTACTATTCAAAAGGGATCGACATCTTTCTTGTCCATCATAAAATATTTCCTCATCTGATTACTGGGGCCAGCAAGCCTGAAATCTGTGGGGTAAGGCTGCAGTCTGGAAATTAATGCAGGAATTGATGCTGTGGTCTCAAGGCAGATTTTTTTCTCTTCTGAGAAAGAAACCTCAGTTTTTGCACTTAATGTCTCCCAACTGATTGGATGAAGTCCACCCACACTATCAAGAATAATCTCCCTTACTCATGGCCTACTGATTGTAGACATTCACCACATGTACAAAGTACATTTGTAGTAATACCTTGATAAGTGTTCAATGAAAATAACTGGGTACTGTAGCCTGGCCAAATTGACACAGAAAGCATTCCACACAGCTTGCATTTGTGGGGATGTCAACAGGAAATGCTTCTCCTCAAACCCACTCTTACTTCTGGGACACACTGAAGAGGGAAGTTTTTGTTTCTTAGTAGAATTCAAACTTAAATGTAAAACCCACCAAATTGTCAGGAAGGACTGAAAGACATATTTTGATTTCTAATGTTTTTAAAAATAAAATCATTTTATTCCTAGCCAAAATTTTGGGAGAAAAGTTACCAGTTCATTCGTATTTTTATGTTTTGGTGACATTTTCAATAATGAGCATATCTGGATTTACCTGTATAATAAAAAGAAGGTCTGAGCACAGTATGTAACATTGAAATGACTATTTTCTTATTTGTGTATCAAAATATTTATAGTACCATAGGATATTATGTATCATTTAGTCATTTAAGAATAGATGAAAATTATGGACTGTATTCATGACATTGGAGATTTTGATTGTTTTTCATATTATTAAGTTTTAGTCCTTCAGAGAATTCTATAGATAATTGTG
Organism: Heterocephalus glaber; assembly: GCF_000247695.1. The sequence continues at coordinate 12,267,424 of NW_004624780.1, read as the reverse complement.
GTAGATCATAAAACAGCATGATTAGTTATATTTTCTTCAGGGTAAACCTATTATATCTTTTTTTATAAGCTTTTTTTAGGTTTTTCTTTCTTAGCAGGTTTTCTTTCAGATGAAACAAATCCCATCTCTACTCAGTGTAAAATAGACAGTTGTGGTTCTTCTAGCCTTTTTGCATGATATTCCTGGAGAATTTGGGTGGAAAATGTGTCAGTGAAATGCACATATTCCTTTTGCCTGTTAATCACTGCTAACATTGCCTTCTTAAAAGACATATAATTGGAGTTTTTTTTTTAAACTTTAAGGTAAATACTAACAATACAAAGTTTAAGTACTTTATAGGGCATGAATTGCCAAATCTTGGCTATATAGTCAAAATAGAAAGGTGCATTATGATGATTGAGAGGTAGGGCACATGCTATACACTGGAAATTGTAATTGGTAAGTATCTTGGATGCATTTGCTGCTTAATTATAGATATAATTTCAATAGCAAATGGCAATGATTTGTATTAAACTTTACTATTTGTTAAAAATTATGTTAAATAATTGGTTTATAAATGAAACCTGCTATTAAACTAAATACATTATTGGCATATAGTATCCATTTACAACTAATATTTTTACCTCTAGCATCATTTACAAATTAATTATGCTACAAATATATTAAAGTTCCACAGGTCTTTCACATTTCCATCAATATGGAGTTCATTTTAATATGATACAAAATGAAAAAAATGTAGAAGAATTACTTCTGCCTCACAGAATATAGATTATGTATCTTGTAGTAAAGTGTTGCTATCTATTTAGATATCTATACTTACTGCATTAATTTAAAAAAATTACCCAACCTGATAGGCTCCTATCTTTTCTAATTCCTAAGAAAAGGAAATTGTTTTCGTTTCAATCAAAACACACATTGATTATTAATCATATTATAAAGTATAATTATTGACCCATTCTTCATTGTCACAGACACATGATTAAGTGACTTTATTTGACTTCAATGGAGTAAATTAAATGATAAAATCAAGCTATGTGATCTTTCCTAATAAGTCTACACATTAACATGGATGTAAAGATGTCCTTAATCAATTTTACAGCTTTTTAAGTTTAAAATATACTAAGAGGTTTTTAAAACCATTTAATAACTTTTAGAGACTTCAGTAGAAATGCTGGCAATGGTTCTGTAAGATTCTGTCTACAGAATGCTGTATATGGGATGCAACCTTGGGTCATATTGATATAAGGGGAAGAGATGTAACTCCCAAACCTAGTAGATATCTGAAACAGGAGTTCATGTTCTCAAAATTGAAGAATGATTTCTAGGAAAAATGGAGGTTAAGAGTAGGAAAAATTTATTGGGAGAAAGAAAGCTTCTACCTAAGAGAGACAGAAGGGGCACTGGAAAGTGGGTTGCCCATCCACCGCACTTTTCAAAGATGTTTTATACAGCAAAACCATGTGGTGAGGCAGATACAAGGTGGGACAAAACTATAAGATCCAATGGAAATTTACAAGGTGGGCATGAGATGGGACAAAACCATGATCAACCAATAAGATTACAAGTAAAGTCACCCAGGTAATATTGATTAAATGGGGATCAAACGGGGAAACAAGTCACCTTACAAGCTACAAGGAACTGAGCAAAGATTTTGGGAGGAAAGGAGTGGGTAAGGGATCTTTCTTGGAAGATCTTTGTCCCCCTACCTCGGTGATTGATACCTATTTAGAATATCAATCACTGCTATTCATCCTACATAGGTGTGGTAGTTTCTCTCCTTTACAATTCTGGCCTTTGGTGACTGTGTCTTTAGTTTCTCCATGTTGGCTCCTGATGGGCTGGCCCTAACTCCCTACAAGATATCTAATTAACTAACCTCTCTGAAATAATATCCCCAAAGAAATCTACTACAATGTAGAGGAAGTACTTTGTTAAACTTATTTATTATCTCAGTCTAATTGTGCTAAGTAGCCAAGTAGGCACTTTACTTTGGCTTTCCTCAGTAAACAGGAGACCCACTCTCTTAATAAGTTTTCATGAACAACGTAGAATTATTAGCTATAGGAACAGTGTTGTACAGAAGATCTCCAGAACTTATTCATCTTTCTTAATTGAACTTAACATACAATCTACTCTCTTAACCACTTGGGAGAACTAATACCTGCCTCTCAGTTTTCTTCCAGCATGGTAAAAACATCTGTATGGAGCTGTGCTCTTCTCTTGGCTACAGTGTCAGCTTTGAGCCTGAGGTTTAACTATTTTATGTGACTTTTACATTAATAATAAAGAGATTTTCACTTGGTGATAGTTGTGTGTTTGTTGTAAAATAATATTTTGTTGTAATTTCTTCTTTTTTTTATTACTTAAATTCTTTTATTGGTACATTGTAGGTATACAACACATTTACATTTCTCATTGGGAACTTGTGCCTTTACATGATGCATTTTGGCTCTTGCTTTTCCCATTTCTAGCCCTCCCTTCACCCCCTCCACCCTTCCCTATTTACAAAGACTTTGTTTCCATTTTTTCCATTTCTCATCATTTTTCCTTTCCCTTCTTCCCTTTCCCCTGCCCCTCCCACTACCCCTACCCCTTTGGACCTTTTCTTCCTGTAATTTCTTCTTAACCCTCACTAGATGACAAGTTTAATGAAGCCAGAATCTATGACTATTTTGTCATTATTGTTTTATAACCTAAAACAGTGGTGGCAAACCTATGGCACATGGGCTGCAGTGGGCATTCAGAGCGCTCTGGGGTAGAGTCACCCCAGCAGCCAGGCCTTGGATATTCAGGTTTCATTGCAATGTTGGCACCTTTTGATAAATGAGTGAGTTTTGAGTTGCAATTTGGACCTTTGGTCTTTAAAAAATTCACCATCACTGTCCTAGAAGTATTGTAATACTTGATTATAGTAAGTGCCAAATAAATACTTATGGAAGAAAAGGAAGAAAAGAGGAAAGAAGTGAGAAAGAAAGGAAAATGACAGTGTTCTCACTCTCAAGCCAATAAAATAGTTGTGTAGCTTTTAAAATTTTTATTGTAGTAAGAACATTTACCATGAGATCTACTTGCTTAGTATTGTTTTCTGTAGGCACAAGGTCATAGAGCAGAACTTAATTCATTTTGTTTACTGAACATAACATGAAATCTATTCAAATGTACAACTCAGTGTTATGTTGTATAGCAGATCTCTACAACTTATTCATCTTGCTAAAAGTTCATTCCCATTGACTAGTAACTCTCCATTTCCCTCTTCATTCAGTCCCTGGAAAATTTCATAATTCAATTCTATAAATTTAAATATTTTAGAGATCTCATGTACGTGAATGACCAGCTTATGTCCTTAGCATAACATCTTTCAGGTTTACCCATGTTGTTGCATATTGCAGAATGTTCTTCTTTTTTTAAAGGCTGAAGAGTATTCTATTTTATATGTACTACATTTCTTTTATCTATCCATCTAATAGTGAGCATTAAAGTTGTTTCTATGAGTTTCTAAGTGATAAAGAATAAACTACTCTTTTCAGGAATTTGGCAAACCATTCAGCTATTTTCTAGGGAAGGAAGAAAAAGAACCCATGGTGCATGAGAGATTGAATAGATGTTGGAGATCGTCTAAGCTGCTCCTTTTATAAACCATACAGCAAATGTCAAGAGTGGTTTCATCCTGCCGGCTTGGATCAGAGGCAAGGAAAGTTTCCGCTCATGTGTCCTGACTCTCATTCTCCCCATTGTTATTATAGTGATGTGTATTTATTATAGAATATTTCAAAAATGTAGCTGAGAACAAACAAGAGAAAAGAAAAAATAAATACTAAAATTCTCCCCTTTAGGAATAAACCTGATTTATGTTAACATTTTCATTTATACTTTGAACATTTGAAAATTGTTTCTTGTTGATGCAGCAGTTTTTTCAATAATATCTGGGGTGGGGGAAGAAGCCTGTATTAAGGAGCTGTATAGAGACAGAATTAATAGACTGTTATCATACTCTTCCTTAATTATCTCCTTGGTTACAGTTCAGGTGTGTACTTTCTAAACTTTTTCTATGTATTTACTATGTATTTACTTTATCTGTGTTTAAGGTTGAGATGATGGGTCAGGAAAACAACCACAGAATATAGTGAAATGTATAAGGTTTATTTCATGGCAAAGAAAAAAAGGTATTCTTTGTTGAAAGCTAAAAAAAAAAAAAAAATCCAGGAGACTGCAGAACATACTCCTCTTTGTGTGTGCTACTACATCTGGGTCTCCCAAAGGTTCCAGAGAGAAGGCAGATGCACCAGTCCTAATACTATGACCAAGACAAAGAGAAATACAACCTAGGTCACTCTCAGGCATGGATGGCTTCTACTCATGGAGTCTTCTCACAGTTCTTTGAATGCTTATTGCAGGTCATCTTGCTTACCAGGGAAAAGCCATTAAATATGATTTTCCTGAAACATTTCTGTTCTTCATCTTTATCTGTCAGGATCACATACAAGCCAACCCTAGCACACTCCTGACTGTTCACGGTATGGCTGGAAGAAGTAAAGTCAAACTGAGTCTCCACTTGGATTTATAATGAGATTTTAAAATTTATTGCTCTAGGATCTAACTCTAGAATTTTTCTCAAACTTGCTATTTGTTAAAGCTTTCTAATCTCAATAAATGGCAACTTCATTGGCCTGAAAACATATTCTTCCTTGACTGCTTTCTCAGAGTCCCCGTGTGAACTGTTTTGGCTTAGTTTGCAAATTCTGTTTAAAGTTATTTTTTTTCATCTCCACTCTAGTGACTCCACTGGAGTCTGAGCTCTTATCATTTCCCCTTGCATTCTTACATTACCATCCTAGTTAGTCTCCCCATTTCTACTCCCACCTCCTACTCTTTTTTCTACAAAACAATAGAGTAAAATGAAGTGAGAGCAAACACCTCTATGCCTTTGTTCTGTGGTAGGTACTCAGCAACCCTTGCTTGTACACTGACTTACTTAGTCCTTACAATTCTTATATTGAATTTAATTTATTTATTACCTAATGACTTATTTACTATTTATTTACTTGTGTGTTTAATAAGTTATTAACGTTTTTAGTTCTCTTATTACAGAAAATTATTTTTATTTTTGTCTTTTTCTTGTCTTTTATACTTTCTAAGAGACTTGGTTTTTTTTTTTTTTTTTTTTACTAAACTTTCCAAAGAACTAACTTTAATTTTGTTAAAGCTAATTTTTTCTTTTAATTTATTAATACTGACCTTATTCCTTTTTGGTTTTTTAAAATGACTAATCAGTTGACTTATTTTTAGTTTTCCTAATTTTTAGGAATGAATTTAAAATAATTCCCCCTCAAATGCCTCTGGCCAAATTTCACAGAATTTTATGATTAGCAACAGCTTCATTTCTAGTCATCTATAATTTCAACATATATTTTCTCTTTAATGCAAGCATTATTAAGAAGAGATTTTCCAGTTTTATTATTTTTTGCTATACTTTTTGATTGACTTTAAGTTGTAATTCATTATCAGAATACACATGTAAATATATGTAACATTTTTTGATATTAAAAATGGTACACTGGCTTTCTTTGTATAAATTTATTTGTAGAAAATATTTTTCTAGTTTTTATTTTTATACTACCATGTCCTTCCAATTGTTTGTCTTGCATATTATAGTTCCTCTCCTGTGCTTCATTCCCTCCCACCTTCTGTGCCTGCCTGCCTGTCTTCCTGTCTGCCTTCTCTCCCTCCTACCTTCATTTCTTCTCTTCAATCTTAGAATTTTAGAGAGTAATTTTTAATTCCTAAATTTAATACCTAATTTAGCTCATTCATGTTTGTTGTAAATTATGACATTTGGATTTGTTCCTTCCCTCTTAGTTTTAAATTTTATTTTGCCTTTTTACTGCTTCTTTGCCTCATTTATTCTATAAACCATTTTCCTCTTATTGAGGGTCTTTATGTTACTTTTGTTCCATCTTTTTTCTTCTAATGAATTACAAAATTTGTTTCATATTACTCTCGTGATTATTCTTAAAGATTTGAGAACTATAAGTAAAAATACTTGCTTATATCAATGTTTAGACTTCATATTAATATTTTTCTTTGAATAAGACATCTGTAGGAAATTTGCTTTCTGCATAATTTACTTTTAAATGATGAGATATTATATTCTAGATTGTCAATATTTTATTTTTATATTTTGAAATAGATTTTTTTAGGTGTGAACATAAGTTGTCTCATACATAAGTTGTCTGTTCTTTTTTGTTTTGTTGAATTAGTAATTTTTTCAGAAAATGACAAGGTGTTAAATTTCTGAGCAGTTAGGTAGCTAAAAATATTATTGCTCCTGCATTTGAATGAAACTTTGGCTAGACTTAGAATGTATAATTATAAAATGTTTTTCCACAAACCTGTGAGGACATTATTTGTTTTAGCCCATGGCCTTAGAGATGGGGTATCAATGTAATCTAATTCCTATTGATTTATAAAATATATATTTCTTCTCTATATATTTTGGAATTTGCCTGTTATTCTTTGAGTTATTCTTCAATGAAATTTCATCAGAATATTTTACAATGCAGATCCTGTTTATTCATTTTCTGTATTGAAAGGCAAATTTCGATCTAAAGATACGTCTTTTCCTTCAGCTTTAAATATATGTATCCTCTTGTTTGTTTATTACTTCCTGTTATCCAATCTATTTTGTATTTTTAAATGTCTTTTTAGGCAAATCCTGAGGTTCCTGGTACTGTCCTGTATGTACCTTAACTTTTCTTCCCTAGTCTCTATGTCTTTGTCCATTTGTCTTGTAATATAGGACAATTCTCAGGCATAAACTTCTCACACCATCTATGATTTACCCTAAATATAATTTTATTTTATTTTTGTAGCAATCATACTTTTGTGCTTCTTTTTTCATATGACCATTTTTTTCGTTATGACTGTGACATGATATTGAATCCCTTACGATTGTTCATGATTTGGATTTCAAAAATCTTCTTCCATCTCTATTCATTGTTTCTTGAGAGCTAGTTTTTCTGCTTACTGGGCTGGAGGGCTACACACAAGTCCTGTATCCTAATGTCCCATTTTCTATTTCCTTGCTGAATTTGGATCATGTGCTGAATTTGGGGTGGTAGAATAAGACAAAAGTGATGGTCACCATTTCCAGACCTTGCTTCAAAAATACTCCCCAGGGAGGAGATGTAGAAGAGACAGTTTGTTTTCTCCACATTCTCATCAGTGATTACTGGAAGGATGGGAAGAATTCAGTGCAGGACTCTAAGTCATGCATAACACAGCTCCTACATGCAGGCAGATAGATGTCTAAATGGCCAAGACAAACAACTGCCCCTTCCATCTCAGCTCCCACCAAGCTGCTGTGGACGATGTTCTGTGTGAAATATACTAAGACACTACTATTGTGTTATGTGTTTCAAAATTAGCCTACTCTGATTAATATGTCTACACACCTCACTGTCTTGCTGCTATTTTTTCTTTATTAGTTGATATTTGATTTTCTTTTTATATTTTTCATTACAATTCCTGTTGTAATTAGTTTTTATTCTGGAGAGATCCCTCTTTATGTATTTATATCTTATACTTCAGTGGTGGTGAACCCATGGCATGTGTGCTGCAACAGGCTGTTTGTTATCAATGGAAGCTCTAAAAGGTTTGCCATGATAGTTAAAGTTCAATAGAAGGGGCAGGAGATTCACCAGGTGGTATTGACAGCATGCCTTTTCAATTTGGGGACTGCTGAAAGCTCTGTACTTCTGACTAGTGCTCTTTAGAATTTTCTAGGGTAAGATGCCTCCATCTACTACATCCTGTTTTTTCTTTGTGTCCTTCATCTGGTACCCAGTTCACAAACCAGTCCTGCTACTTCTGTCTCTACTTACAAACAAATGCCATATTTGACCAACTACTCCCTGATCCTAGTCTCTGCAATCTTTACTTTATTTCGATGTGATCTTGTTTCTAATCTTTTCATTCTGCTTTTTAATGTATTTTGCATCCTCAGAGAAACTTCTCAAACATAAATCCTGTCACTCTCCTAAGTTCTGAGCAATATGACCTGATATTATCAAGCTCCTCATCACTTGTCTGATTTGGTTTTATGCTTTGTAACATTTCTATCATTGCCCACTATGTTCTAGTCCTACTGATATTGCTATTTTTGAAAATATATTCCTGCCTCAGGGCCTTTGCACTGCAATTTGTTCACCTGATAGTGGTTTATTTAGATATACATGGCTTGCTCCTTACTTTAATTGGGTCTCATAGCAAATGCAACTCATCAGTCTGTGCAGAAAGCAATTTCTTCTTATTTAATTTTCATCCACTGTCATTATGTATTTTCACCATTTTTTTCATAGCATACAACACTGGTGTGATCAAAGCAGTTATTTATATTTTACTTCTCCATCAGAATGGAAACATTTCCAGTGTAGATACTGGCCCACTTCATCAACAGTTTATCCCCTGAGGGTTCTGAATTATGCCTGTGATGTAGTGCTGAGGAAGTATTTGTTGCATGAGGCAGTAGATCAAGGACTTGATGGAGATTTTGTTCTCCTGTGAATGGTAGAGTCTGATAATTCTTTTCCTTAGATCTCCCCTGTTGTCTTTGTGGAGATCATAAATATCTTTAGCTTTATGATGCCTCCCTCTGGTAGTCTGGCTATGAGCCTTCTGGAGGCAGATGGTTAACTTTATTTAGAAAGTGGGTTTCAGGACTTCATTCTAGTGATAAATACTGTGGTTGTTAGTCATCGAATGCACAAGGACATGGGAGACAGCAGCCAACTAGACCAGCTGCACACCGTGGTCCTGCCATCATCATCCTGTTTTCTGCTTCTTGGCTCTGTTACTGCTTGACTCCAAGTAGAGGGTATTGCTTGGAGAGCTCCAGCTGGAGGCTTTTCATTTTCATAAAAGGAGAGTTGATCTTATTTACACTAAATCTTTCCCACTTAAGTTTGGGCTTTGATTTTTTTCTACTTCTATTTTTCTATTAGTTAATACCATCTGCTTTCAATTTTCAAGGCTTTTTTTTTTTTTTCAAAAATTTTATCTTGTGGTAGAAAAAATTTTCCTAACCTTGCATTTATTATAAAATACATTATTTCCTAATTTTTAGGAAATATGATACAGGAGGAAGGAGACAAAGGTGTCTGCTCAGTGCACTCCCTAAAGGCTCCCTTTTGCTGCTGTGGTTTACCAAATGTAGCTAGAAATTTATCCCATAATCCATATTTTCTAAACTTTAAAATATTGTTCTATTTCTTCCTGGAATTTAGAAAAGATGTAAAAATGTGGACTATGCCTTTGATCAGAAATTAAGAAAGTTTTCTGTTTAGCATGAGTTTGAGGGTAGAAAATTGACCAAAAGATTGCAACTTAATAAAAAGACAAGTATGGATATTCTTAGTATTGAGGTAACCTACACAATCATCAAACTTTTAGTTTCACTAATTTGTGTGTTTTTTGCTGTATTAATGGTTATATTGAGTTAGGAACCTCAACCCATAATATACCCTTATCCCCACAGCTATATTCTGTTAGCTTTTGCTACTTTGTAATCTAAAAATTGGTCTATGACTTCCTAGATAGAAATAGAATATGTGGGAGCTTGGAGTATCACATACTACCCATATATAGCAGCTGTGAAATTCAGGCTCTGTAATGGATTATAAGATATTTTTGAACCTTGATAGACTCTAGGATTAGTTGCTTAAATATGGAGTATCATAGATTGCAAATGTTTAACAAGCTTGATCTTGGAATTCATTAGGAAAACAAAAATATAGAGAGGTTATAACAGTCTCAGATGTTAGCCTACATGAGGATCATCTAGAGGGCTTTTTACAAAACAGATTGCTGGGTTTCACTCCCAGAGTTGCTTATTTACTAGATGTAGGTAGGGTCTGAGGTTTTGCTTTTCTGATAAATCCCCAGACGTTTCTACATGCTGCTGATCCCTGCACACTTAAAGAACCATTGGATTAGAGATCCTTTACAGTGGGGATTCCAGGAAAACATTAATGATTACTTCTTGATCTAAAGTTTTATTAACAAATTTTGGCATTTCCCCAGTTATTTTGTCTGGCCCTTTTGTGTCTGCTGTTCTTGGTACATTGCCTCTTAAGCATGGGGCAGCTCTGAATTATCCATCCAAGTTTAGAAGGAGAACAAGAGGTTAAGAAGGGAGTAAAATAAAAAGTGGATGTTAAGATGTGGATGTTAACCTTTTGGCTTGCCTGGGCTGCAATGAGTGAAGAGTTGTTGTCTTGGGCTACATATAAAATACACACTGTAGTTATAATATATGTAAGTAACAGAGTTTCCTTTATGTTTTATATGTTAACTTACTAAATTATCTTATAAAATAACGCAAGGTCAAGTTTAATAATTAAGAAAATTTACATGGCTGCTTAATAACAATAGATTCCTGTCTCCAGAGACACATGAGTATAGGAAGGTTGCAATACTCTTCTCTCAGGTAATCACTCTGTTTTACTTGCCAAGTTGCATAAGTGCTATAACATCTGATACATAGACAGTATCTGTGGGACTGTGTGGTATGTCATGGAAAGCAGAGGGAGCACTGTACTGAGCCCTCCCCTGAACAGCATTTCCTTGTTGTTTACCCAACCCTGCGCTCAAGCACCCCAAATTCTAGCCATAAAAAGCTGTCACTAAAAATCACAAAATAGTGTTAAAGTTTACAATCTCCGTGGGCCTACATTTCTAGCTGTTCAGGGCTACATGGGGCCTTTGTGCCATGGATCGGGCATGACTGCATTGAGAGACTGAAATTTTGCCAAGTATGGTAGTGCATGATTATAATTCCAGCACTGGAGTTATAATTAAACAGGAGGAATGTAAGTTGGACCCCAGCCTTTATAACTTACTAACTTAGTGAGAACCTGTCTCAAAATAAAAAAATGGCTAGGGATGTAGCTCAATGAAAAGAACTTGGGTTTGATCCCTAGTATGGAGAGAGAGGCAGAGGCACAGACAGAAATTTGTCCTTAAATTTGACTTGGCAATGAAACTGTCTATCCATAATTCAACTATGATTATCAAAAATCCTTGAAAATTAATAGAATTGCATGACTTTTTTACAAACTTGATAGTCCATGGAGGCCACCTAGTGTAAATGAATCATTGTGTTGTTAAGCAAGAATATGCAATTTCCTTTTCCATGTTTTTTTCACTTTATGCTGCCCATAGCTGCCCCATGGGGCTATATTTGTATGTTGTCATTTATACCTGTCATCATAGTTTATTGACCCTGTTAATATTATATATTTTCATGTAAACAAGCATAAGCATTTCCAATTCTTGGAAGATAAAAATGAATTGTATATATCACAATTTAAGTAGAATACTTCTTACTTTTCAATTCATGATCTAAGTCTCTAGGTATTAACACAGTTTTCAGTTTCTCATAACAAATAGCTGTATAGAATGGAAAAGTGTGCTGCCACTTTTCTCACTATGTTGGAGAAGTTTTCTTAAGCATTCTATCATACAGGTTCCCGTAATGTACAACAATCCCATCAAATTAAGTACCATTGCTACTTTTCATGCTCCATTTTACATATTAAAAAGAAAATTTCAGAGGGATGGGGGTTTCCAAAGGTTACAAAGCGAAGTTAAAAGCAAAGTTTGGGTTTATACTCAGACCTTATTTTCAAAATACTGTTTTTAAACAATTGATTTCTATTGCTATATACATTTTATATACAAAAACAAATCTCTAAACGTAGCTGGAGCCAAGAAATATGGCATAGAATATATCTGACATCTACTTAGTCTCTGCTTTTTCCTGTGCCCAAGCTCTTGTTTTGGTGATAGATATCTTCTCAGCATATCAGTCATGGAGACTCATCTACATTTTCATTGTCTTCACCCAACTAGGGAAAATGGTGCAAAGCAAGCATGGCTTGGTTCCTATGGACATCACGGGTCAGACTGCCACCTCCAGTCCTGGCTCCTCTGAGTTCTGGACTTTGGCAACATCACTAAGTTCTCTGGGCCTTAGTTACTCAACTGTGAACCAGGGATAGTGGAGGCTTGAAACTACACTGTAGATTTATAGGAACAGTAAAGTTAGATAGTTCATGTAAAGGCACTTAGTACAGCAGCTGGTTTGTAGTACTGTGCATATCCATTACATTTAACTCAAAAGTCAGACCAATACTCTGTCATTGTGAAATACTGTGTTAAACATTGTGATTGTGTTTAATACAGTGTTCTAGGAATATTGTATTTTAGTATATACCAATGGCTAGGTTTCTCTAATAATAAATAATAATACATTTTTAGCAAATATATATAATGTCTTTTGAATGTCTCTTTTCCATTTAATATCTTCATTTATCTGCAACATTTCTTAAGGCCCACTTACATGGGATTACAATTCAGGCTACAATTATTGTCCACACAGCATATTTTCTGGTTCTAATCTCATGCAAATAAAAAGCCACTCCCTCAAGTCTCTTCCTCCAGATAAAAAAATGGTATTTTCTTCCCTTCCTCTTCTGGAGATTCTTTTCAACATCTCCTATGAAGGATACTAATGCCCTAGATGAGGGTCGTGAGGGACATGTCATACTTTTGATGTCTGTGTGAAAAGGGACAAGTTTCCATGTGTGTGATTTACAAGTTCTTTGTGTTAAAATACAAACAAAATTTACTCTTTTAATAATTTGGAACTGTATGGCTCAGTAGTATTAAGCACATTCATAATGTGCACTCGCCACCAGCATTCATTTCTGTAGCTCTTTTAATCTGTATAAATGAATCCCTGTACCCTTGAAAAGATCCATTCCTTACTCCCCACATCCCCTGGCAACTGTACTGTACTATCCATTTCTGGGATTCTGACTAAAAGTACTTCATAGAAGTGGAATCATGGTGTTTGTCTTTTTTTGATTGGCTTATTTCATTTAGTTTAATGCCCTTCTGTTTTGGCACATTGTAGAACTTTCTAAGGCTGAATAATATTCCACTATATGAGTACATTACATTTTTTTTATTCATTCAGCCATGCATGGTTTTCCTGGTTTGCTTTCACTTTTTAACTATTATAAATAATATTGTTATGAATACGGGTATATAGATATCTCTTTAGGACCCTGCTTTCATTTTTTATTATGTACACAGTAAAATTTCTGGATCATATGACAATTCTAGGATTAAGAAACCATCATGCTGTTTTTTTAGGGGTGATGCCCTTTTAAATTTCCATGAACAGTACAAAAGCCTTACCAACATTTAGTATGTTGGTATCCTAGCTTTGCCTTTTCATTTTCATGATTAGTGATCTTGAACATCCTTTCATATACTTGTTGGCCATTTGTGCATCTTCTTCAGAGAAATTCAAGTTCTTTTTTAAAATCAGGTTGTTTTCCTGTTGAGTTTCAGGAGTTTTCTACATATTCTGCTTACAGGTTTGGTTTTGATGTCACAAATGTTGCTTCATATTATCTTTGTAGCCATAGTGCCTCTGTTGGCAGCTTATGTTTAGTAAAATAATATCATTAAGTTTTATCAGTAGTTATACAACACCTTCAGGCTCAGATTCGGGCATGACCACCAGAACCAAGGCCAAAGCTGCTGGGGAACCACCTGCCTAGAGCTCTGGCCCAGTTCCTCTGGGTTGTTGATTCTACTCTCTGTGCCTATAAGCACCTACTCCACTGATCCCAAGTCACATTCACTGTTACGGTTTAGATCTAGAATGTCCCAAATTCTCATGCTCTGAGGTGAGATTTTGGGACTATAATTGGATCATGAGGGTGCCATACTCATCGGTGGATGAATCCATTCATGAATTTGTGCGTTGTGAAAAGGTGGTGCCTAGTTGGAGGTGGATCACTAGGGGGCTTGACCTGGAGGGTGCATTCTTGTCCCTGGCTCTTCCTTTCACTCTCTGGTTCCTGGCTGCTGTGGCATGAGCAACTTTTCTGCATCATGTCCTTCCACCATATGCTTCTGCCTTGGAGCCAGATTACCATGGTTGGAATTTCCCCAATTCATGAGCCAAATTAAGTCTCTCCTACTTTAACTGTGTCAGGTATTTTATTGTAATGACAGGAAACTTGGCTATACATCCATGTTACCTGAATTCCAACGTGATTATTATTTAAATTCTTAAGTTTGTATCCTTGGAATTCCTCCTTCCTCTCTACACATAATTACGTATCTTTAGGGAAGTAGAAATGCTCCTAACACTTTAAAAACATACAAGCCTGTGAGTTTTTATATTATAACTATATATTGACAAGGATTTCTTGAAATATTTTACATTTACATGTTACTGTAACAATTCAAAAACAATCTGAAATGTGTTATTTCTTTGGATCCTTGCTTCGTAAACTAGGCAAGGTAGGTATTAAAATCTCAGGTCTCATGAAGTTTCTATGGTTTTTCCAAAACTGAGTCAGCCAACTAGGAGCAGAATTAGGACTGGAATTCAGGTTTCCTGGCTCCTCTTTAGTCTCTGAGGTGTATCTTATTCTACTGATATTTATTAGAAGAAATGTCAAATGAATACCATAGCCTCTTCTGCCCTAAACACAAAGCCCACTTTAGTGTTTCATTGACATTCTTCATAACATCTATAGAAGTTTATACTTTATTTTCTCCCCCCCCATTAACTTTATTGGTACATTTTAGGTATAAAATATAGTTACATTCATCATTGGGATCTTGTACCATTACATGAGTCTCTTGGTTCTTATTTTTTTTCCCTTTCCCTTGCCCTCCCTTCACCACCTCTACCCTTCCCTATTTGCAAAAACCTTGTTCCTATTTTTTTCCTCTTCTCATATTTTTTCCTTTTCCTTTTTCCCCTTCCCCTACCCCTCCCAATTCCCCTGCTCTTTTAGACCTTTTCTTCCTGTTACACAATATCAGTTATACATTTTTTAAATTACAATATTAAGATCTAGGAGACATTACCACAGATTTTACAGAATTTAAAAGGATATAGAAAGCATATTACAAAAATCTTTTTTGAAATAAATTT
>NW_004624780.1:12196353-12249822 GCF_000247695.1 Heterocephalus glaber | reverse complement strand
TTTCATTTTTCCCAGATCCTCTTTGGTTGCCAGTTCAGAGAGTCCAGGTGGTTGAGTATCAGAGTGTTCCATCTCGTTTCCCTTTGGGGTTGCTGGAGGTGATCTGGAAGTCTGTTTTTGAGGCTTGTTTATGTGTCTTCTCATTTATGGGGGCGGGGGGTGTGCTTCTGGCGCCCACGTGGCTCACCTTCTCTGCCCCAGAAGCTTGGGATGGCGGTGGGGGAGCTTCTTTCCGGGTGCTGGGACCGGCTCACCTTCTTGGTCCTAGGAGCCTGGGATGGCAGTGGGGGAGCTTCCTTCTGGGTGCTGGGACCAGCTCAGCTTCACTGCCCTAGGAGCCTGGGATGGAGGCCAGAAGTTTATATTTTATATTTATGCTGATTAATGTAGATGCTAAACAAATTAATAAGATAGAAAGTATACTGTACATAATATTTTGAGTTTTAGTTGGTAAAAGTAAAACTTTAGACATGACATTGAAATGCAGCTCATTTAAACAAAACATTCTTTAAGAGTGACTAAGAATGAGGTTATATTTTTTTGGCACAACACACCTCTGGGCAGTGCTTGCATAAAGTCAGCACCAAAGCTGACAGAGTATCCCCAAGGCTTAAAGAATTTGGCAAATGTTAAACAAAAGTTACAGTAAAACCATGTAGGAGGGGGTCTGCATTAGGTGCACCTGTCTAAAATTTCAGCACATCTTACAGTGGAATATGACTTTTTCTGTACCTTGAGAGCCTTATGTGAGAGAGGGCTGGGCCATGCCTTTGGCTTCACAGGTGTTGGGGAATGGACTGGAGTGTCCACACAGGTATCCAGTTATGAGGCTCAGGAGTGGTCTGCACTGCACTCTGCTCTTTTCTGGTGTCTGAAATGGTTGAGTAAAGTCTATCGATTGGGTCACTAAGCCATCTTCCATATCATATTTATTACAGGTGCAAACTCAGGACATGTAGAGAGCATTTGCCTTTGAATGTGCAAAACACACTGTTGGATAAATTAGAAAATCCTCATACTTGCATTTTCATGAAAACTTCAAAGTACAGTATAATAGAGATAGAAATGTCCCCCTTTTCCCTTGATTTCTTCATCCTACATTTACATTCCTCAAAATGGAGACATGTGATGAAAATGGAGACATTTTTCCAATAAAAATGAAAGTGCTAAACATTCTATAAAGCCAGAGTTGTCCTTTTCCAGTTTTATTACATGAAAATAGGACAAGTTTTAGATTTGTGGAGGTTCATTTACTTTAATATCAGTTTCATCATCTGAAATCCCTTTTGTGAGATATTATAGAGAACATTTAAATTATAAATCTTATTCTTAAATATACATTCCTCTGAGATCAACTGTATGTGCAAATAATATTTGTTTGATAATTTTAATCAGTTTTAGTGACCCACTTTTTCATCTATAAATTAGGTTGAAATACATTTTTATGGAGAGACTGATATTCTGCAATAATCACTGATTTTGCTGTTGTTTTTGTGTGAGCAAATACATAATTCCAATGGATGCCACAAGGTATTTATCAATCCTATCTTTAAAATATGAAATAAAAGAAAACAAAGGGGTATAAATTTAATTTGGAATTATTTGTTGACATGAGGTTTCATTTTTAAACTATGTTTATATTTTTCCTCTATGAAGTAGATTTTTATGGTCTTGTGTGCACAATGTGCTAATTTGTTAATTTATTTAACACCCAACATGTTACATACTGTTGAATAGCCTGAATATTGTTTTAAAACTTCAAAATTTGGTGACTTAAATAGAAAACAAAAATCTGTCAGGTATTTCTGAGAAGTATCAGCCAGGCAATATTACAGTAGCAATTGAACCCTTAGACTCATGTGGAGAGCAGTGTTAGCCATAGAGGCTCCATGTTAAATCTTACCCTCCACTGTATAGAGCAAGGAGACTATGTTACGAAGAACTGCATCCTTGCCAAATTAGATGTTTACCTTCAGAAATTGTCCTGGAACATGATGAACGTTTTGTAAACCCAAGAAACAAGAAAGCCCATGAAGGTGGGGAATTTCCAAAGAATTAGAGAACAAGGAAGCAGGTGTCTTTGGATAAGGGTCATGATTAATAACCAAACTCACCTGTTATAAAAAGGGGAGGAGAATAAAAAAAGTGGCAGCAGTCTCTCTGGGTGGCTCCCGACTCTATCTCTGCATCTTTCTTTTTCTTCATCCTCACTCCCCCATTCAGGTGCTGTTCGACAAGTGACGGCTGGCTCCGTCAGACTCACTAGATTATAACAGTTCAATTGGAACTACACTCCTAATTTTGGTTATGGGCCAGTACTTTTTATTTAGTGCATATTTTAAAACAATTCTCACTTGCATTTACTACTGGCCACACTCATAATAATTCCTTCCTAATGAAAACCACTTCTTTCCCCAAACTTTTGCAAATTGTTCATATTTTCAATCTCTGACAGAGTTGTTGATGCTAACTTTGTTAGAATTCAAGGGAATACCATTACTGACAGTGAATTATGAATTAGGAACCTCATCCTGTTCAGTGGCTACGTTTTTTCCTGTCCTGAATCCCGTCACATTCTTCTTCACGGAGAAAGTACATAACAAAAGCATTAAATGAGTGCATGAGGTTTTGGGCCCACGTTCTCAATCCTAACGCTAATACCTCCTTTTGGATTTCATGTTTTTCTGATGGTTCTTACCACCAATCAAACCATCAAGCCAGGCATAGTGGTACACACTCCTGACCCTGCTGTATCATCACCTTCCCTACTGATGGGATGTAATAACCAATATCCACAGCTTAAAGGAGAAGAGATTTAATTTGGTTCATGGTGTACAGACCTCTTTCCTGCATCAGCTGTCTTCACGACAGAGACACAGTAGAAAGGTGTGGTGTAGAAAATGCTCAGTTTGTGGCAAGTGGGAAGCAGAGCAGGCAAACAGTGCCAGAGAGGAAGCGGTGAGGGACCAGATATAGATACCTAATGCCCTCCCTTTGTGACTCACAAGGCACACCCAGAAGCGTGAATCCCCTATTCCCTTGGAGGAGTTCAAAGCCAATCAAATTGACACTGTACCCTAACCACCACACCCAGCTGAGGCAGGAGGATCATGAATTCAAGCCCAGCCTATGCAACTTCTCAAGATGATGTCTCAGAAATAGAAAAGGTTGAGGATGTAGCTCAGAGCTTGTGTTAGTTACTTTTTTCTTATTGCTGAGACAAAATACCTGACATCCAAAGTTGAAGGGGAAAGGATTTATTTAGCTTACAGTTTGTAGAGATTTTAGTCCATAATCGGCTGGCTCCAAGGCAGGGATGGGAAGCAGACATTGCAGAGAAAAAAACAACATGGTGCATACAAGGCAGCAAGGGTAATAAGAGGCTTCATCAGCATGTTTCAGCCCCTTTTATCTCATTCAGAATGGGATTAGGGCAGTGTTAAACTAATCACTCACATGTAGTGCTTTAGTAATCACACACCCTTTACCCCAGCATCACACTCCCAATTCAATGACCTCTGGAAAATGAAAGTCCCTCATCCTCATGAGGCTTTGGGGGGACATTTAAACACAAGCCATAACAGAGCTCCATGGGTTCAACTCCTAGTATTACATGTGCGTGTGTACACACACAAACGAAATAAGTTACATGACTAGATCAACAGTTTTTTTTCCATCTAGGAATGAATCAGTTCAGCCTAGCCTCACAGAAGCTAGCGTTTCCTAATTAGCTCCTTAACTGTTGACTTGAGAACAGGTTTACAAGATTCTTATGTAAATAAGTATAGATAAAAAAATTCAAGATAGTGTCAGATCTTCACACTTTCCACTTGTTGTTTTGCCACTTCAAATTTTTCATCTTCATATTTTTCTATCTGGTCCTTTTTCATAATATGTGCAGGGAACTTCACCTGGAAGATAACCACAGATCAAGGCCTGTTTCCCTCTAGGAATCATAAGTGAACCTTCCTTTGTGTGATGAACAGTGTATACTTTGTATTTAGTTGTATGCTCTTAAAGAGTATGAGTTCTGTGGATCTGAAAACAGCCTATTTATTACTCCCAGAGCATCCCAGCACCATTGCCCTGCACTCCAGTTCCGTGGGGTGATGTGAGGAGGGCCAGATATCCATTCACATGTGCAGCAGTGTTGTACCATGTGAGAAGAGCCCTGCAGTTGTGAAACTTGGAGCTTATGTAAGACAGCTGGTGCACTACCCTAGCTCCTCTCCAGGAAGAGAAAAGCTTGTATTCTAGAGTAGCCACCAGTGAATCTAGGGGAGAGTAGCTGTGTCTCTAGGTTTTATTTCATGAGCACATGACTCCAGAGGAGCTATATCTCTGAATCTCTCAGGAGCAATTGACTGTTTCTAGCTTCTAAAACACATTGTCACTCAGTCATTCTTAAATCAAGTTTGCTGATGTCTGCTAAGAAACCTAAGATCATACAGAAATGTGAATATATTCACAGACAATAGTTTCTCAACAAAGGGAAACTAATATACTATTGTAAAGTATTTTGGAAATGGTTGTAGAAATAGAAAACATGATTTTGCACTTAAAAGTGCACCACCGGTACTTATTTAAACCAGTTAATGAAATTTTTTTAAAAAAAAAGAATTCTGAAATTTGATACTTAGGTATAAGGCATGTATATCCCAAGTCATTTGGGATTTTTGTTTGGTGTGATTTACTTTGCCAAGTAGATTCCAATTCATGTTATCTGAATATATAAGATGTCACTTAAGACCTTCTAAAAGCAAAATGAAGGTAGATGGGAAACAGGAGTGGTATTTGGGGGGTTAGCAAATATTTAAATTCTCTAGTTCAGTGTGATTAGTTTTATAGCTTTGTAGTATGCCTATGATTCTGAAGTCACTAGTGTTTCAGTTTTAGGGGAAAGATACATGGTGTAGTTAAGTGCATTTAATGCCAACTTTTTATTACTGACATCTGGAACAAGAGCCAGATTTCCCATCTCTTCTGGTGTCATAGAAGTATAAGCATCATGGTCATTCACAATCTCCAAGTAATTCTCCAGTTATGCCTGGGTTTAAGATCTTTTTCTTAGTTATCTTATTTCTAGAGATACTTCAAAGAGCATTAGAGAAATATTTGTTAGGCTCAAGTATTGTGCATACCAGTTTTGTGGGAGCAGCTTTGAATTCTTAAATTCTTTTAGACATTTTTCTAAACTCATGCCCCGAGTGGTTTTACTTCTTTAATATTTGTCTGATTCTCTGCTTACAGGAAATGCAATGCTTGTCAGGTTTTTCAAGGGGCAGTGTGAGTCATTGATTCTGATGTATTTGGAAAAACACAGTGGGGATCCAAACACACTTATGTCATTTTTATGCATTAGAGAGAAACCAGGAAGCATGAATTTTCACTTTTCTTAAAATCTTTACAGTGTCAAAGAGATGTTTGTGAAAGGGAGTCATGGGAATCATTGTTTTGAAGCACATTCAAGATTAAAAACCTGGTTTTTGTGTGCTATCTTGTCTTCCAGTCTGAGCTACCTCTTTGTGTTTATTCCAAGTTTTAAAAAAATTTCCAAGTAGTTTTCCTTTGTAGTGGAATATTATTCTGAATACTTGCCTTAGCTCTAATTACCATACGTAGGTTATGTCTCAACAGAACTTCTTCTGAAATGAGCTAAGATTGTAGAAGACAGAAGATAATTACTGTAGTTACATTTGATTCTCTTTATGTGGATACTTGCTATGGTATGAGTCTATCCCCCCAAAAGCACGTGTTGGAAACATGTGCACTAGTATTAGGAAGTGGAGCCTAAAGGGAAGCATTTGGGCCATCAGGGTTCCACCTTCATGAATGAATGTGTGCTGATTATAAGAGGGCTTGCTGTTGTGAGTTCAGTCACTTGCCTTCTCTCACTCTCCTGCCTTCTGCCATGCGATGGCACAAAAAGGGTGCCCTCACTAGAGGCCTGCGTTTTGATACTAGACTTTCCATTCTCCAGAATGATAAGAAATAAATTTCATTTCTTTATGAATTACCCAGCCTGCTGTTTAGCAACTCAAAACAGACTCAGTACTCAAGCTCTATAACCGACCAGTTCTCATTTTCGTGTCTGGAGAGCTAGCTCTACTAGTACACATACCATGATTTGAAGAGTACTCAGGTAGTGTTCTCCCCCACCTCCCTTACCTGTTCTACACATAACACTTGTGTCACCTTTCTTCTGTCTGTAAGTTAGCAGTAGAATTGAAAGGCCGAGGAGGGGGAAGAGTTCTACAAACCCACAAAACTGAAATATGGTCATAAGATTAATTTATTTACATATAAAGGGAAGTCTAGTTGCTGAAGTGGGCAATTCAAGTAAGAGCCCTGAAGTGCTTCTACAGAAGAAAAAGGATTTGGTGGCCCTGCTTGCAGGTGTAAGGCCCAGGTGAAAGTGACTTCACTGTGTTATAGTTTAGCAAGAGGCACAAGATTTTAGAGATTGAAACTTACAGAAAAATTAAAAATAAAGTATTAGAATACAAATTATCAGTGTATTATTTCCATTCATTTTAACTTTGGAGGCCATGACACAATTATTCAAATCAAAATACAGAAGTTTAGATATTTGGCTGATAGTACCTTTGCAATCATATTATAAAAGAACTCTATACTTCTTTGTCACATGATTTTGATTCTATTTTTTGAGGCTTCATTCTCCTCCTCTTCCTCCTCTTTCTTCTCATCTTCCCCTCTTCTTCCTCTTCTTATAGAAATCTTTGGAGAGGATGTCAACATAGCTTTGTTTTTTAAAACTAGTATGAAAAATTTACTTGATACCAGTCTGTATTGAAATTTTATAAAGCCAAGCATTATGCTGAGCTTTTTATAAGCATTGCTTCACTAACTTCTTGTGAGAAAGCTGGTAGAATAGGTATCCCCATTTTATAGATGAAGAAGCTGAGAGAGGTTAAGAAATGTTTTCAGTCACATAGGTTAAATACCAATCAGAACTTGAACTCTTGACTACCAGTGCCATATTCTCCCTTTATATGGAAGTTGTATAGGGTAGGTATTTCTTTGGTAACCCATGTTCCCCGTATCAGTGTCTTCTGCAGGTATAGATTCTTACATGGGTTTTATGGGAATTCTGTGGCTTTACTCTTTGTCATGTTTATGCTGAGACTTAGTCTGATTCAGCAGCCCCTTTCTTAAACAGTCTTTTGACAGAGGAAAAAATAACTGTTATATCACACTCACTGACTCCTGAAACCGCCCAGAAGCGACACTCACATTCCCAAGACAAAAACAAATCAGACAACTAAACGTACATGTACATGTTGAGGACACAGAATTCTCCCTTGAGGAGAGCCAGTGGATATTTGAAAACAATAGTTCCAAAGCAGCCTCTACACCTGAAAACCTTGCCGGAGGTTTCTGAAAGATAAAGTGCTGTTAGCTAATTTTATGTAATAGGTTGATATTTAGTGCAAAAGCTAGACCCAGATTTCACAGAGGTAAATTAGTAATTTAATAAAGGTGCCAGATACAAACATTCTAGTTTCTATACTCTTGTTCTGGAAGTCAAGATATGCAGAGGTGGAGATGAAGGTGTCTTGTTTTGCAAATAGAAACAGTCTCAAGAGACAAATAACAATGGCATGAGATGTTTATGAAGTTTATTTTTAGTGGCTCTTTTAGGCAAGATTTTACTGTCAATATTTTCACTGGTATCCAAGAGGCCAACAGAGGAGGCCATGTCTTCTGAATTAATGTGCTACAAATATTAGCCCAGACATTTTTAAGTGAAGAATTGCAGAAAAGATACAGAAGCAAATAAATGTAGTCTTTGACAGCTAGGAGAGATGGAACCTTTCCTAACAATTATGATCAAGGGTATTTTCATGGCAGTTTTGTTTATATTTTCTTGAATGCTTGTTCTTTTTTTTTTTCTTAGCCCTAGCACCAAGTGACTGATTTCCTCCTCCAAAACAATGTCAGCAGGATAAGGCAGAGCATCTTTCAAATCAGCAACCTCATGCTGAGCCTTTACTGAATTAATAGTCTGCTATAGGAACTGTACCTTGTAGTTTACTGCTAATACTATCCCAACATCAAGAAAATTTCGGTTATAGAAAGTGTAAGGGGTATCCCACTCAATTAATTATAAATTCAATTTCATTAAACTTAAATTACATGAACTATAGCTGCCTGGCAGCCTGAATATTACATTGTTTCATTTTATGGAACTTTTATTGGTATAATTGGTTTTTTGTTAAAGGAATCCACCTCTGTTAGTCTTGTGGTATATTTAACATCTGGTCTGATCATTTCAGTAATTGGTAGAGTACTGATAGTTGGAAAGTTTAGAGCAGATTTTTGCCACCTGCCTTTGGACTTAGGAAACACCTTTGTCCACAATAAATTTTAAAATGTGGCCAAACCAATAAAACTATCATAGTTCTTTGAAGACTATAGCATACTGGCCAAGTCTATGCCATAATTATACTTCTCTACACATGCAAAGAAAAATAACTTCTTGTCATTGTAATCTGGGCTAGGAATTTTCCTTATGTTGTCTTATTTGATGTTCACAAAAATTTTCATGTGGTAGCTATCATTCCTTTTTTAGTATAAGGAACAAATAAGGAATAATTTATAGGCCTACAACTTGGAAGAGGCAGAACTTCTAATGAACGCACAAAAAATGTTGGTTTATATAAGACACCAATGTGGTTTTTTTACATAATTGTAAGCTTTTGGCAGTTTTTCCTGTTCTGTTTCTAGGTGTGGGAAGGGGAAAACTCTGCTTTTGTTTCTTGAAGGAGCTTTAAGACAAAATAAATACACTGAATATGACTTTTGTAATTGTCAAGTGACTTTTATTGGTCAGAGGTAGAAGTTTTTCCTGCAGTCATACTTGTTGCTGACAGGTTTTCTGAGGTGGCCCCTACCTCTAGGTCAGCCATGGTCACCATGAATACTCCCAGTTTAGAAGATACACAGCTTTACATATTTTTGATACCTGAATCCCTTTGGGTGTTTCTAATGAGGTACTTAAATATATTTGTTCCTGCAGTTGCATGTAAACTGATTGCTTTAACAAAATGATTAGTGAAAGGATGTTTAATAAGGGGCAAAGTATACTGCTTTCTAAATGCTCATATTAGCCTCATGCTGGTTTATAGTGAGTTTCTGAATACACACATGCACACATCATATATTAGCCTTACACACTACAGAAAACCTCTCCTATACCACATGAGTAGTATTTCTTATGGGGAGCAACTGATGTACAGAAGAAAAATAAACATCCTCCACATGAAAAGAAAACAAGCATTAAACTTACTTATATTGTATATGTGTTTATTATTCATTATTATTAAATGTAGGCACACAGACAAAAATTTATCTCATTTAAAAACTAATAACCAAGAGGGAAAACCATTGATTAATGCATACAACTGATGCCTTATTCAGTGTTTTACACTTAGGCTTCATATTTTTCAATGTTTCATATTTATGTTTTGCTTGCTGCTAATTTCAGAGAGATGGGAATCAAAATAATAAGAGTAGTTGAACAGAATAATTAAAATAGAAATATATTTTTATATAATATGGACATAACATAATATGAGCATGTTTATCCTTACATCAACATGAGATCAGAGCTCTGCTATCCCCATCTTTAGAATGAAGGAACTGAGACATGAAGAGTTAAGTAATTTGTCAAAGATAAAAAAAAAGTGGGAAACTGAAACAAAAGGGAAGGAGGCAGAAGAAGTAGAGTGAAAGAGGGAGGATTCACCCTGGATAACACAGAGTCACAGAAAACTGGTTCAGTTTTTATAATCTACATACACTGTTTTTTATAGAAATAGAATACTGCTTTTTTGATGGCTGGGGTGAAAAACTACACTGTCTAGCATTATAGCTAGGTGAAACCATGCTACTCCATTCAGTGAGATGTAAATATAATTCTTGTATGGAATTACTGCTCTTGAGAGTAGATTCATCATGAAGGGATGGATTTTCCCTACCATTTGTCTTCCTGACTGCAATACTCACCTGTGAGTTGGGGTTTCAGTCACTGTGCTGATCCACGCGGTGACCTGGTAAATGGAAGTCAGAGCGTGGGTGTAGACAGAGATTGAAGGGCCCTGGGTCCCTGACAACTTGCAGGTGCCACTTCAGCCCTGCACTGCCTTCTGGATTGCTTTCATACAAGAAAGAAATGAAGTTACATTATGGTTAAGGTAGTTTTTGTTTGTTTGTTTGTTTTAGTTATATGATGGTAAACAATACTAACTGATTCACCTTCTTGATAGGAAGGTCCACAGTTTGTGAGTTAGATATTTTCGAAGACTCCTGCAGGTACTTTTTTTTTTTTTTAACATGATTTCATTTTAAAATCACATTGTGATTTTTTGAGACACATGATGTGTCTCTATGATATTATGTACTAGTATATGAGTTTGTGATGTAGAATTTCCATGATAAAAGCTACTCTGGTCAATTACTGATGTTTTGGTTTTGCAAAACAACCATTGCATTTTTTGCTGTTGTCTTACCTGCTTCAATATAGTTCGTCCTCTCTGATGACAGTTGACTAAGCTGGAGCCTGTGAAAATAACTATAGTTGATTTAGTTACATTAAAGAGTCAAAATTATAGCTGCATGGAGCTAAGGTCATGAAAGAACCAAAGAGCTCTGGGCACAAATCTTCCCTTCCTGCTCTGCTGAGTCCAATAATCCCCTGAGGCTCAGGTCTCTGATTGCATTTCCAGATGGTCTGCTCTGCTGTAAACACCACTCATGCTCTGTCCAACAGCTCAGCTGCCCTGGAAGAAAGCAAAACAGCAGGGCAAGGCAGCACTGGGAATTACATAGTGAGTGGCACCTGTTGCCAGATTTTGAACTTTCCCATGGCCCGTGTTATACTCCCTTGCTATTTTCATCTACCTTTGGCTTTGTTCTTGCAGGTCAGAATCTTTAGTTTCCTAGCACAAAGATAGTTTCTCTGATACTCCTTTACATTCTCATATATTCTTCCAACCAGTACCTGGATTTCATGGCAATCTTGCAGATTAATTGTAATATTTACTAGTCAGTAGAATTTATTTTTTCATTTATTCATTGAACGAATTCTAGATAAGTGGCATTTATTCAACAAATACTTATTGGATATATGATTAAGGAACAGATACTACTGAGCTGGTTACTGGAGCTTTGATGGTCAACAAAAGAAGACAGGGCCTCTTTGAACAGTTTTTCTTTCCTCATAGAAGCTGACCTTATGCTTTTCAGTTAAACTACCTTCCTTTGAAGAATCAAGAAAAGTTCACTTCCACGTGATAGTTTTCTGGTTAACCCCTCTTAGCTCTGAGCAGGTTGTGTTTCTAGAATTCTCTCAACACATACATCTGTAGTTCCTTGTAGATGTTTTGACTTTTCATGGTCTTTTGTAATGTTTTCACTCAAGTAGAAACCCCAAGAGAAATTAACTTCTAATGCCTTTATTTTGTATTTGATTTTTGCTGGACACTTGATTTGTCTTCAGTCAGCTTGATGAGTTAATATAACAAAAGGTTTTTTGCATCTCTTGTGCTGAAAATTACAGGTGGTAACATTGTCATGGCCATTGGTATCTAACAGAGATGAGAGTAGTAGGTTTGCAGAGTATGCCTATCATTTACTGTGGATAAATTCTTAATTATTATAATCTCAACCCCTGCTTAATGTCTTGTGGCTACAATTTCATTTTCAAATTTGAATATTTCTATAAATGTTTATTTAAAAGTTAGGGGTAGTGCTCTGTGTGGCTTTCCGAAAATCCCTTTGATAAGTCAGGAAAACACTGTGCTCCTAGGATAATCTTACCACCTACCAGAGTAGGACAGGACTGTCCAGTCAGATGAGCCTCGTCACATGCTGTCATGACTAGCTGATGAGTGTACTCGCCCCTGGAAAGGGCTCTTTCTGTTTCCAGATATAGGTCAGACAGGCAGATGAGAAGGCCAAGAAGTGTGTTGGGCAGCACTAGTCAGGCTGATCAGACCATTTGTCATCACTATACTCTGGCCTGGACAGAGTTCTCCTCTACAAAGCAGATTAAATCCTATTACATGGTTTCCCTTCTCAGTAGAAATGGGTTGGGGTCAGGTCTGGGAAGGAAACTATTCACTGGAAGTCTGGTACATCTAAACTTGTCCTGGTTGTTTGACATTTCTTAGTCTTTTCTGTGCTTTAAAAATAGTATAGCAGCCAGTCTTTGCAGTCTCAAGCCACCTTTGGCTGAAAATACTATCATAGCAGTTTTCCCAGGAAATGACAAACAAAATGAATAGTTACCAAAAATGTGAAGCAACAAAAAGAATGCCTCAAAGCCAAGCATTCACCAAAAGAGTTGTTACTGAGTTTCTAAGAAGTTACTAAGACAAGAAGAGGGCTGGGGATTTAGCTCAGTGGTTTTGCCTCCTGCTGCACAAGCTCAAGGACCCAAGTTCGATCACTGGTACCAAAAAAAAGGGGAGGGGGAAAGAGAAGAAAAGGATTACTTGATATGTCCATATGTAGTCATTCACAAATTTTATTTTGCACCCAGTAACTTTTCTTATTTGCTTACTTGCTTATTTATTACCATATTACCTACCTAGTCTTTTGAAAATATTTCCTATTAGATGATTGCATTAGTTGGGGCTCTTTAAAATGCAGGTCACAAGAAAACATCAAACTGGCCTAACCAGTGAAGATATTTGGATCATGGCAGTCAGCTGGGCTGTGAGGTCTGTCTTACTGTGACTATGATCAAGATCTGCCTTTCTCTGTTTCATTGCCCTTTGGCCTTACCTATATTCTTAGCAGGTATTGTCTTCCTATTCCTAAATTGGCCATTAGCATCTTGTTCTTTATCCAGATTTAATTTGTGGACAATGTTTTTGAGCATCAATCCCATTGGGGCATTTTAGGTCATATGCTTATTGTGGACAGCAATGAGATTATATTGGTCCGTAAGTCTCAGTACCAGACCTCCCTTTCCCTATAGTGCTCCCTCTTTTGACCACTGGGGCTTGAATCAGCTCCCCCAAGGTACTGAACAGAGAGCAAAGGTAGATCTGATGATTTAGATATCATTAACAGAGGAAGGGGCCTGAAAGAGAGATAACAAAAAACTGTTCAATGTCCTATACAAAAATTCATTTTAAAAATACCACACAGTTTGCATATTATTCTCAGGAATCTGAGACTCCTGGAGAAATTGCAGGGCACATAGCTTGTGCTATAGTCAGATGCCATACAGCCTCAAACAATTCTTGAGACAGATGTGAAACAATTTTGAGCTTTTTGAAAAGTAATTGATTTATCATTCTAATAGTCATAACATGTGCAATCTTGCTTGCTAATGACAAGAAGAAACATCTGGAACTAGTGATGGGGTTAATTTTGGGTGTTCTCTATGGAGAGAACTGCTTCTTCTGAGATTGATGATTTTTAGCAGTTTAAAATATTTTCCAGGTGGGAAGGAAGACTCAGAATAGCGTAGTTAAGATTGTCTTTCTTCCAAAAAGGAAGTGTCCCTATGGCTAGGCCATTTCAAGATCTGTATACAGACCCTGTGCTTCAGTGAGAGACCACCTGCATACCGACCACTGTCACCTTTAGGAGGTGACTCCTACAAAGGGTGTCATTTACAAAGGGTGACAATGGTTGTACTTTTAATCTGTGGTTACTCTTGCAAGTTATCTGTTCTTTTCTTGGCAGTATTTCTCTTTATCTATACACACCTGCCTCTGGTATAACTTTAAAGATGGCCCTAATCCAGACATTCATCTCCTAAGATCTCAGTATTTGAATTACAGCTAGGAAAACAGTTTTTTTTTTTTGGTTTGGGATTCATGGTGGCTCTTCAGATGCAATTACTGAGTATCCAGTTGTAGGTCTAGGGCACTTTTGAAATGTGATTTTGTTAGTACTTTGAGATGGAGGATGAACTAGCCATAAATGCTCTAGATTTTATTCATGATGGCAGAGAATGTCTGATATTTTTCATTTTTTATTAGGTTCTCCCTCATCAATTTCTCACACACAGTTTAGTGCTTTATATTTCTTTCAGTGATGCTATCCTACTGCTTCCCAGAGGAAAAATTAGAATGGTGAGAAAAGATTCTTCTGAATTGGTTCTCATTATTACAGTGAAATCTTGGCCTTGGCCCACTGGTGAACAATTCAGTTGTAGTTCCCTATTGTTTTATAACTCTTTTTAAAATCAGAATTGCAAACTGTCCAAATTATACGATAATTTCTTTTGGACTTTATCTGGGAATCAGTTTTCCTCTTGCAGATGTTCCAAGAGACATGATTGTGAATAAGCATTCTTTGAAAATGAAAGCCTGAGAACTTTGTCTTCTTAGGAAGGAATCACAAAGCATAGAAGCCAGGTTGGCAAAGCTGTGGCATACCAACATCCTCCAATAAGGTTAAAAACCATCTGAAACCCCTGTATAATCCACTCCCACCTGCCTTTAGAAGCAGATTATCCAGTGATGGGTGAGTGTGGAAGCTATTCCAGTGTTAGAGGGAATGTTGTTGGGAAAGGCACACAGAGAAAGGTGGACTTTTACGGTAAAGGGGAGGTTACCAATTTTTTATTGTTAATTAAAAATTTTGCAACATACAGGCAACACTGCAGGTACAAATACTTGGCTCAGAAAAGCATATGGTTCCTTCCCTCTCTGTTTGCCTCCTTTTCAGCTTTGGTTATTATGAATGTTTCTCTGGTAGCAACTGATACCTCATACTTCTGGGTCTTCTGGTGAAATCCCAACTCTGGACCTGGAGGCTTTATGACCTGGAGGAATTATGCTCTCTGAAAATAATATTTTTGACAAATTAGTTTTCAATATAAATACAGACAGACTCATAGAACTGTGAATTTTTTTAGGGAGTTGTTTCATGGGAAGCTTCTACAATGGCTTGAGAACCAGCAGTTACTCAATACATTTTTGTTTGTTTTTTTTTTTGGTGCCGGGGATCGAACTCCGGTCCTTGCGCTTGCGCAGCAGGCGGCGAAACCACTGAGCTAAATCCCCAGCCCACTCAATACATTTTTATTAAATTGCAGATTAAAGGGGAAGAAGTATTGTTAGCTAAAGTTAAGTTATCAGGTCACTAGTGGCTGGTGCATGTGCCCCTGTTGTCTGGGTTCTTTAATGTTTCTTTCTGCACAGCAAGAACTCTTGCGGTACCTTCTGATTGATTGCCTTGTTTTTTCATTTCCTGAACTGCGCTCCATGACCTCATGTAAGTACATAGAATTTGGGATGCTAGCCTACTCATTCCATAGCAAGATATAAATGGGTTAACTTTATTGGGTAGCAAATTTAAATTTTGACGAAAGTTTTTCTTCTACTTTAAGGCAAAGAGTTTTCCAACATTGGGAATTTCTAGCATTTTGGCAAGTCAGTATGGGAGATATATTCAACCAGCATGATTCTGTTTGGCTCAGGTAAAGGTAAGCCCTAGTTTGCAGGTAGGTTCTTGAATCTGAGGCTATTTGAAAAACTGTTTCCTGGTCTTTCTAAGTGCTGTGATGTGAGATGCCATGAACAAGCATAATTTAAACTCACCCTATCAGTAGTTTTATACACTAGCTCTTTGCACATATGTCTGTTGTCTTCCATTTCCTTCTGAAGGTTGCCATTAAGCTAGATGTTGTCCAACTGTGTGATACCAGGCATACATATTTAATCTGATTTGGTAAATCTAATCACTTCTGTAAAGAACTGGAAGACAAAAATAACATACACCACGTGCACACATGGACATGCCCCACTTTTTATTTTAATAAAAAGAATACAAGATGGGGGGACCTCAAAACAAAACAAAACAAAACAAAATAAAAACCAGCCTTCTGGCTTAAGACAATCAATCTATAGAAGACACTATCTGTATTGAGCACATGAAAGTCATTAACTAAAGTTGCTAATATCCTCAGTAGTTCTGTTCTAGATGCCAGTGTATTAAATCCTTTACGTATATGTATGTCTTTTATGAACCACAAATCTGTGAAGCAGAAACTATGAACACATCTTACAAAATGTAACATAGGCTATGTAATTTGCCAAGTCACATAGGTAAGGAACAGTCACATCTGAATTTAAACTCTGGTTGCTTCACTTCAGAGTTCTCCATTAATGCTTACTGCTTACAGGAAACAGAACATGGCCTCTAGCATCTCATCACTTAGAAAGAAACACCCTTTTGAAGATTAGTTAGCATATCTTCTGGTTTGAGAATATGTAGTTTGTGAATCTGTGTCCTAATAATCTTCAGCCTCTTTATATCTAGTAAGCTAAAAGGAAACCGGAAATGGCTGTAGTATAGAAGATATGTTATATTTGATTGGTGATAATGATGGATAATGATGTGATTTCACAGCTTGGGTTACTAAACCCAGGTGAGAGGATAAATGGATTAAGATTCATCAAAATCACAGGCCTAGCTTATGGTCTTCCCTTCCCAAATGCCTTTGGCTACTTGTTATCTTTTAATGCATATTTTTTCCATTATGGTTGCCCTTGATACTCATTTCAACCTCATTTACGAGTATAAACATGTAGGAAAAAGAGGACAGATGCTCTTTTCCTCTTGTTAACTCTCTTGCAGTGCAAAATAGTGTTATACATTAAATTGTTATCCCAATTTATAGAGTCTAGAACTGTACTGTCTGGTAGAATTTTGTGTGATAATGGCAGAAACCTTCTATCTGTTTTAATATGGCAGCAGCTAGCCACAGGTGGTTACTGAGCACTTGAGATGTCCCTAGTAGAACCAAAGAATGTGATTTTAGGTTAAATAATCAATTTTAACTAATTTAAACTGAAATTTAATAGCCACAGACTAGTGTCTACCTTATTGGATAGCACAAGTCTAGAATTTTGGAAAGGAATGGGACTTCAGAGTTCTTCAAAGGCAATGCATTGATTGTACTTTAGAGGAATCTAGGAGCCAGAATGTGAAAACTAATAAATGAAAACTATTTGTCTTTTTACTTCTGGTCCACTGTTTCCCCCTACTATAATTGAGCAGTGTGTTAAAATGTGTTCTTTAACTTTATTATTTTTAATTAATATATTTTGATAGGAACTTTCTTATACTTATAAAAAAATTACAATAGAAAATAAATTTTGAATTATACTGTTGCTTTAATCATATTTATTTAAATTTTATAATTACAGAATTGATTATATACTGACGTGTCTACACATTTGCTGTGAATGACATTGTTGAAAGTGAGGTTCTTTGCATCTCACTCTGTTGCTTTGCCATTTATTCCCTCTCCACAGAGATCAGTAATAAGTTCTTCTTTTCAAACAGACAGATATTTTAAGTATATGAAAGTATGTGCTGTTCTCTCCTGTGTTTAAATAAATGATAGGATATCATGTACATGGCTCTCCGTGTTCATTATTATTTCACTAAATAACATATTTTGGGTTATTTCAATATGAATAATGAGAGTTTATTTTTAAACAGTTGCACAAAATTCTGTTATATACATTTATAATAGCTTATTTATCTGTCCCCTGTAGATGGACATTTACTTTGCCCCCGATGTTTTATCTTATCTTAAAAGTAATGCTGCAATTAATAACTTTGCACATTTATAATTTCTCCATGTGCAAATACACTATAGGATAACTTCTAGAAATTCAAGCAGTTTATAATCTTTATAGAATTGTCCTTATGTTTTTGACAGGTGAAGAACCTTTTATGTAGTTTATTTTGGTCCCAGGGATTGAACTTAGGACCTTGCGCTTGCAAGGCAGGCGGCAGAACCACTAAGCTAAATCCCCAGCCTATGTAGTTTAAATTTATATTTTTATTATTGTGAATGATCTGAGCATCTTTTCTATGTGTAAGAGCCATTTGTGTTTTATTTGATGTGAAATGTATATTTTGCCTATTTTCCATCAGTATTTTTTCTGACTGACTTATCAAAGCTTTTATATATAAAGCAAAAATTTGATACCACAAGTAGAATGCAGACATTTTCTTCTGTTTATTGTTTTTCTTTTTCACTTTGCCTTTGGTGATATTTGCCATAGAGAAATTATTATTTTTATGTAGATAGTCTTTTAAGTGTTTTCTTTTATAGCTTCTGGTTTTGAGTCATAATTTAAAAGGCCTTCCTCATTCAGACAGTATAGAACAGTTATTTTGAGTTAGAATTTATTCTAAAGATATATAATGTGACTCAAATATCATTTATGAAGTAATCCATCTTTTTTCCACTTGAGATTCTATTTTTAACCCATTAAGGATTTTAATTAATCTTTGAATCTATATCTTATTTTGTAGTCTATCCCATGGAATCTGTCTCTGCCAGTACTACTTGTGTTATTTTAGACTTATAGTATATTTAAAAATATTATAGGATTCTTCTCTCATCATTACATTTCCTTTTTAGACTACTCCTCACCGTGCTTATTTGTTCATCTTGCCTTATAAAATTTAGATTCAGCTTGTTTATTTCTCAATTTCTGTTGGTAGTTTGGTAGAGTCACTTTAAATTTCAAGATAGAATTAGAAACATCTAAATAATATTACCATTTAGAAATATCTAAATGGTATCTTCTTTTTGGTATGCCTTTTCTTTTGTTATGCATTCATTCTTATCTTCTGATAGTGTTTTACAGGTCTTGCTCCAATAAATCCTGCACATTTATTATTCAGTTTATTTCTACATTATTCTTGTATGCCTTTGAAATGGGTCCTATGGTTGTATATATGAAGTCTATTGATATGACTATATTAATTTTGGACCTTTCTGAATTCTCTTATTTTTAAAAAACACCTAAGCATGCATTTGCAAATGATATTCATTTCTTCTCTTTTTAACATGTATACCTTCACTTTCTGCATTTTTTTTTTTAGTTTAGTTGTATTTTGTTGCTCCAGATTATTTGTTACTATTATAGAAATTTTGGATAATTTTTTCATTCCATATCAAAATTGGAATAAAAGTCAAAACTTTCTTTTATAAACATAATGCTGACATTTAGATTGTGATATAAATGTTATTATGTGATTTTAAATTTGAATTTTATCAAATACTATTTCAGCATTTATGATAATGATTTCATAGGTTTATTAATATAAGTTAGATGAATTATTTTAGCTTTATCATTTTAAAAACTGTGTTTTTAAGTTTTATTTTTTCCTTTTTCATTCTTTGTTCACTATTACTTCTGATTCTTGTCCTGTGTAAAAATCCCAATGGGCCCTGCAGTGAATTCAATGGCAACTTCCTTCTTAATCTTACATAAAAGCAAATATACCCATCAAAAGAGCAAAGTGTCAAATGGTAAAGGCTGGAAATTGAGCCACAAATAAAAAGAGACTTTTCTTTCACTGCTCTTTGTGTGTGTGTGTGTGTGTGTGTGTGTGTGCGTGCGTGCTTTTTTTCAAAGGAATGGAATCTTATTCCACATGTTATGTAGTTGTGCTATTGTAGAATTCTGTAGTGATGAAAAAGAAGAACAATGTTTAGCCAGGTGAAATTACTAAACCTGTTAGAATATGAGTCAAGGGATTGGTTTTGTGTGCCCAAACTTGAAAACCTTTTCTCTTCTCTTATTTATTTATTTTTTCTGGTACCAGGAATCATGCTCAGGACCTTGCACTTACGAAGCAGGCATGGTGCCACTGAGATACATCCCTAGGCCCCTTCTCTTATTTTTCAGCAAAGTATTCTATGTCACATAGTAGCTGACTGTCTCTTTTCAACTGTTTATCTCAAAATTACATTTTATATTCTAGTCACAAAATGAAAACAGGAAATATATTTGAGGTAAGGCAAAATGTCCACATGTCTAAAACATAGAAATACTTGGTAATGCACTTTCTTCTCCGCTCTGTCTATGGCCAGTCATTTTCACAATCTGAGCTCAGGTCTCTCATTGGTAAAAGAAGGGTGGCTGGGCATTTCCTGTGAAATGGAACTGACAAGATGATCACTCTGTGGAAAGGGTGCTCAGAGGAGAAAAAAACCAGACAGCTGGCCTCCGGGATCCACCAGGTGGGAGCAAATTCCCAAGGCCAGTGTGAAGAGCAAGACAGAATACTGAGTTATTTTGGGGAGGAGCCCTCCTAAGCCTAATGTTCTGAATGTCCTTGCAAGTAGAGCACATGCACAAATACTGTGTTCATGTTGGAAAGGACCAATGACTGCACCAAAGGAGTAACAATTTCAGAAAATATATATGGCCTAAATTTAGTATCAACATGATGGGCAAAATGACTCTAATTGTGATGGTCCTATTGCACATGTGGTGACAAAGCCAGCCCGTTAAACTCTCCTCATAGAATACTTCAGATATGTCAGTGGAGATGGCCCAAGTGCGTGATATTCAATATGACACATCCATCTGTGTGTGCACAAGGAAAGGATCAATGTGATATTCTCTATATCCTAAGTCTCTATCATCTGAATTAAATGCATGCTTTAAAATTCCTTCCAAGCAAAGAAACATTAGCACTGAAAACAACTCAATCTCCCCCAACCCAGCCAAGTCTGACTGCATACTACCTGAACTCTGTCTTGGTCTCTCTTGTTTTCATCCTAGAATAACTTTGCTACTTTGTAATACATCGGAATGGTACTTGATATAGTATCTCCTAGGTGGATGGCATAGATGATTGAGTGTTCCAACTCTCAGATGGAAAATCATAAGTGCACAACACATGCACATACACACACATGCTTATGCTCAGAAATAATTTCACAGATCCTCATTTATCATTATTATGAAGGATACATATTTGGTGCCTGTGTGTGTAACCTCCAGTTATTCAGTATCTGTGGAATACCCTACAGGTTTTTATCACACTGTTGGGTACCACGTAGGATGCAAACAGGGAGAGAGAAGAGAAAAGGCATTGTATAGTACAGTTGTTAAGAGGCATGCTTTTAGTTTCCACACAGTCAGGAATCCTATAGGTTTAGCCTATGCTTTATTCTTACAATAGTTTTGGCTTAGCATTCATTTATATAGGTGTGTACATTCCAAAAAAATATTTCAGAATTCCAACTATGTTCCAGGCACTGTGCTGTGTTATGGAGATGTAAGAACAAAACTGAATTCCTTCTCTTTAAGAACTTTCATATTATTTGGTTTATGATAAAGTTTTTATAATTTTATACTTTTACAGTTAATGAGTGGACCTCAAAAGCAAGAATGTTCAATTTTATTGCTTAGGATTGGATGTTTGAATAACCGAAGAAAGGATGATTAAACAATTTTCAAAGGTGACTGGAATATTTTTCAGGGAGGTAGGAATGAGAACATTCTAGGTAGACGTAGAGGATGCTTAGAAGATCATGATGATTTTAGGAAATTTCTGCAGTGTGGATTGGGGTGTCTTGCAATAACCAAGCTGGAGAGCTAGAAAGTGCATCATGGAGAGTATTCCTCATCATTCTAAAGAATTGAGATTCAGCCTGTAGGCACCAAAAAGCCATGAAAAGAATTTGTACAATAGCAAGATTTTTTTTTCTCACAGATTTTTTTCTCCATTTCTGGCATTTGGAAAATAAATTAGGAGATGAAGACGAGGAACTCAGTTAGCTGGCTGTTTTAGGGTCCAGTCTACAGGTATAAGGCAAAGCCAAAACTGAAACCAGGAGAACAGAATACAAAAGAATATCAATCTATTCAACAACTTACGATTTAGATGATAGTGAAATAAAAACTCCTTCAATAATAATAAGATACTAGCCATTCATGAACACATACTTTCAGATGTAAAAGGAATTTTTTATTTTACTTTGCAAGTTAATTCATAAAGTAAAAAATTCATACTATTAACAAATTGAAAATAATTCAAGGGAGCATGATAATGTTCCCATTCTCTTTACATTTGCAAGATTTAGAGAGTAGCTCATACCCCCAGATAGTATCAGGCTTTCAGAGCATTTCAGAAACTCTCTTCTTCATGACTGTCAAAATAAGATCATTTATTACATCCCCTAGGAGAAGGCTGAGACTCTCAGTATATACAAGCATCAAATGTGGGCCACTGGCCATGCACTGCTAGTCCTACTCATTCTATTTGCTCAGGATTACACTGGCAGAATTTAAAAACTGAATCTTATCAAATGTTCTCATTTCATAATGGGGGACCAGGTGCACAGATGGGAAAAGATTGATCTACTCAAGGTCATCTAAATATCTGGTTGGGTATTACTAGAAAAAGAATCATAAGGTCCTTGGCCTTTTGGACACCTGTTCTGTTAAGTTTTGATTAACCTAGATTTTTGTGTGACTTCTCAATAGAGGTTATTCTTTCATAATGTGACTTGGGCATAACTAGCTACATTTGCTTGTGCGTTTCGTCTTTGCTTTACATTTTCTGCAGACAAGCTTGTAAGTCATGTACTCATTTCTTACTGCTACTGTTGTCAACATGTAATGAATTGACTTGATGGGAGCAACTCAATTATACACCCTATGTAGCCATTTCTTCTCATTCATAAATCCTCTGTTTTAGTGCAAGAAGTTTAGTTCAATAGAAATGAAACTCTCTACACCCTCAGATTATGGGTTGATAACCTCTTCCATGAATCATTGTCTGACTGTCATGTTCAACCTACCCACACCTCCCTCCTTCCTGTATCTTTGTCTCAACACATATTACATGCGGAAACATTGCTAATTTTTTGTCTTCTTCAACTAGATTGAATGCTTCTTGAGACTACAAGATATGTCTTTTTATCCATAGCATCTAGCTCAGTACATAATACATAGTACATTGTGGACACTTTACATAAATTTTCTTAATAAACTTGATAACTAACATTATGCTTCTGCATTTGTTGGTAGGATAACATGTATGAGTGGCTTTTTCATTTTTATGTTTGGTTCCTTTGTCTGCCTTGCCAAGGCAAGTTTTATTGTCTTTCTACTAGTGGACCAATAGCTACTGTAGGTGGTACTGTCACCAAACACTAGATTTTATAGGCTATCCCAGGCAATGTAAAATGGTTTCAAGATAGAAAATCATTTTTCTTAAAATTTAAAAATGCAATATAAATGATACATATTAGTACAGATAGAGTAAGTTGTAAAGGTCTTTTTTGAGCAACATTAAGAATTAGAGTTTAGACATAGCAGGATACCTCTATTTTTGCTGTCATTAAAAAAATCTTTTTATATTGAATTTCAGTGAACCTTGCAGTCAGCATTGGTCGTATTAGTTTTCATATATGGGACCAATGTGGCATGATTACAGTTACTCACCAGTAACAGAGATAGCAGTTTTATAAATCTTACGTCCTAGTGGCTAGAAGGGACAGGGCTGTGCTCTCTTTTTTTGTCTGTACTCTTTCCAAAATTCACTTTGGCAATGGATGGTTTGCTCTTTCAGCTCTGGGTGAGCAGAAAAAATATGCAAGGTCATATGGATTAACATTTCTCCAATTTTCAGATAATCAAACGAGAAGTTAATAATTCTTTCTTCCTCTAATGGTAACCTACTTCCTCTGTAAGGATGTCTTTTATATTGAGGGAAGCTGGCCTCGCTTTGTTATTTGTAAAGATGCATGTGACCCTGGTGCTTTTTGATTGTGTGTTTACTTACTCTTCTTTCTGTTCGATTTAACCGTACAGTGTTTAGGTGAGGGTGTGAACAGTAGCTTCATTGCTGAGTCAAATTGCTAATAACGTGATTATGTGTATATGACACTAATGAAGGAAAACTTTTGAACCTTTTATTACTGACCTCCAGTCACTGCCTTTTCACCTTCTATTGATGATACGGTGTGATCTACATAGTTTACATTTTTATTACAAAAGGAGCCTTGAAAGGTACTTTCAGTTGATGTACATATGAGTAGCTTTTGCGGGGTGGGAGGGAGCTGGTTATGGCATTTTATACTTTTATAGATTTTTGTGAGTGTGGTGGATCATGTGTTGAGTCATCCAACATGAGGGATATTTAATATTATTTACAGCTATATTAAATATTGTACTTTCCACAACTAATACTTTTTGAGTGGTTGTCTGTCAGATAATGTTCAAAGAGTTTTACATATGTTAACTCACTGAATGATCCCATCAACCATGGAATAATTGACACCAAGAGACTAAGTAATAATATGCTCAGTGTTGCAGAGTTGGGAAATGGAAACCAGTCCTAACTCAGCTGGACTGGCTTCCATTTCAGGCAGTGCTCTGTGCGGGCTCCTGTGGTATTCTTGTGAAATCTGCCCATCTCAGGTGCTGAAGGGCCTTCTTAGCAGTCTTGTCAGTGCAGAATGTCCAGTGCCCTCCCTATACATCCTTGGGAAGGTGTCTGATGTCTCTGATTACTTGGTAGACAAGAAGGCAGATTCCTCTCCCTACCTATGACCTTCATTATGGCTTCCCCCTTATACTTTGTCTCTAGGTACAAGTTCGTGGAACTCAGATTGGAGACCATGCTGGCAGGGATGATGGCAAGATTTTCCTGCCAAAAAGGTATTCTAAAAAGAGTAGATAGTTATGTTTATCTGAAGTAAATACAACTAAAGACACCAAAAGGCATTTCATGAGCCAAATTACCCAGGATTATTTATTTTTCTTCCATTATTAGTATTTTTCTGCTTCTCCTTTGAACCTCAGTTTACTCATCTGAGAATGGAGATAATAAAGCATAAACCTCTAAAAGGCTGTAGTGTGAATTAAGTGATAAATTTTTTTTAAAGTACCTCTGTATGATCTGGCACATTCCAAGGGCTTGGTAAATGTATTTTGTTTTTTCCTTTTTCAACGAGGTTTTTGAAAAGAAAAATTGAGAGTTAGAAGCCAGGTATGGTGGTGCATGCTTCTAATCCCAACACTTGGGAGGCTGATGCAGGAGGATCTCAGTGAATTTGAGGCCAGCTTAGGCTACATAGTGAGTTTGACACCAGACTGAACTATATAGCGAGGCAATATCTCAAAAAATAAAAAAATTTGAAAAAGAAAGAGAAAAGAAAAAGGAAAAAAAGACTCAACTGGGCTGGGGATTTAGCTCAGTGGTACTACGCCTGCCTCACAAGCTCAAGGTCCTGAGTTCAGTCCCTGGTACCAAAAAAAAACAAAAAAAAACAGTGAGTGAGTTTTGGGTTTTTTTTTTTTTAATAGATTAAAAAGACCAAGCCTTCTCTGGATTTTCTTATTCATTTCTCCCTAAAAGTCTTTTCTTCAGGGACCACTTCTTCTAAGACTGTATAAGCTTACTAAACTTGTGGTATATCAGATGCAGTTCCATCAATAATCTCCCGGGGGGCTGAGGATTTATCTCAGTGGTTCTGCCACCTGCCTCACAAGCACAAGGTCCCGAGTTCGATCCCCAGTACTCAATCATCATCATCATCATCATCATCATCATCATCATCATCATCATCATCTCCAGCATTCAACTCCTATGAGAGGAAATCTTCCCATAAGAGGTTGTTCTTTTTTAAATCTATTCTTCATTAATTTATTTCCCTTGCATGACATTGAAGTGGATCTTCTTTATATACTATTTGCTTTCCAAGTGAGGGGTATTCTAGCAGTTATTGCTGTTGTTCAATTCATCCTGTTTGAGATTTCAGAGTCTGTTTAAAGTGTTTGTTAATCCTGAAATTTGGGAGTAGGTTTCCTAAAGCTGTATCCTGGTTTTGAAGAAAGGAGAAAATGTTCCATTTGATAGCCCATGATTAGCAAAGGTGAATAAAGATCTTGGATTTAGAACATTGGTATTTTTTCCCTTTTGTCAAGAAATTCACTTGCTCCTAATTAGAAGATTAGAATCTCTTTAATTGCATTCTGACCAAAGTCTTTTGGGTGTCAAATAGGGCAAATTTGCCATATGTTACGTTTGAATTAATACATTTGAGACACACATTTTCTTCCTGAATCTGCTATTTGTGAAGGAGAAAAGACAGACGTAAATATATTTTTATTTCCTTATTTGAATGTCAAATGTTTGTCCTCAGAACAGCCTTTATATGCAATAATAAGCACTTATTATCTTCTTAAAAGACCTCACATCATCATGTTATCAGCCGACTTCAAAATAAGGCAAATCAACCTTGAATCTCATCCCAAACAGCATGTTTCTTGGTGTATCAAAAAGGCTTTAGTATGGGCCGCCGATTTAGCTCAGTGGTGCCACACTAGCCTTGCAAGCACAAGGTCTTGAGTTCGATCCCTGGTACCACACACAAAAAAAGGCTTTAGTATAGAATTGGCCCCAACATCAGCAGGTGCTGCATCCATGATTCAACCAACCAAGAATCAGAAATATTTCAAAAATTGCATCTGTACTAACCATATACACATTTCTTTTCTTGTCATTGTTCCCCAAACAATGTAATACAGCAACTATTTACACAGAATTTACATTGTATTAGGTGGTCTAAGTAATCTAGAGATATTTGAGAGTATATGTGAAGGTATGTGTAGTTACAGGCAAGTATTACACTATTTTGTAGTGATGAGGGACCTGAGCGTCTGTAGATTTTGGTATTTGCAAGGGAGCACTGAAAACAATGCCCAGCAGACCCTGAGGAATGTCTATAATTTTGTCCACAGCATAAAGTTCCAAAGACGTCTTAACGGCAAGACTTTAGGTGTGAGGTTTGAACCCTAGGTAGGTGAAGTATGATGAGAAACCTTTCAATCAAGAGTCTTAAAGAAGCTGCTGATGAGGCCTCACAAATATTCATTCCTTTCTGCCTAGTTGTAGGCAGGAATTCTGAGTGCAGGTGAGTTCTAATGTTATCTTACAACTTTGTTTTATTAGAGAGTGGCACAAAGCAAGCATTAAAACTCAAGGATGCTGTTTGGTTCCTGAGGTACTATAAATCCTGAGGCTTAATTGACAAAATGATGAATTTCTTTTATGCTTGTTCTCAGCCTCAGAGACCTCCAGGCAACACAAAGCAGTTTATTACTAGCACTATTCTATTCTCTGTATTTGTATTTTGCTTCATTATCAGCACCTTTCTCAGTATTTTGATTTATATAATGATATGCCAGTAGATGTTTACTTTAAACATCTACTAACTTCCGTATCCAACAAATATTTGTTAATGTTCAATGTGTGAAAGTTCTGCTACATGTTTCTTAAGACTCTAAAGAGGGCTTAGAATGTAGTTTGGGCTATAGGATTGCACAGGATAATAGCAATTCCTTGTTTGCAAATCACTGGAATGTAAGATAGAATGGAAAATGTCATAAGGGTGTACATAATTATTACAAGAATTATAATTAAATTGACTCTTTTCTTGTGTGTCATCTTTTGGCCTTCCCATACACATAACGAATTATAAAAAACTCCATGCCAGTGTTTTTCTATGCCTAGATAGAAAAGTAAGGAATACTAAACATTACACATTAGATTCAATGAGGCTGAAGCAGTTCCACCGAAATCTCCATTTGGTGCAAAAGTATTGGCTGACTGCCTATTCACGGTCAGGTACAATAGGTAAATATGTGGCAGATATCTCAAGAAGTTTCCAAAGTAATAGTAAAGCTGTAGCTCTGGATTTCACAAGTATCTGCTGAATGAATGAACTCAGTATTTTTTGTTCTCTTATGTGAATCCTAGGCAAATTGTACTACTTGAAAGAAAGCACTAAGGAAATCAAAAGTTAGCAAAAGGACTGAGCAATCACATTATAAGTCTCTCTTTTAGCTTCCTTTTTTTGATCCAGTCATGGTGGTATATGCCTAGCATCCCCACTACATGGGAAAATACTGAAGCAAGGGAACCACAAATCGGAGGCCAGACTGGCAGCTTGGCAAAAGCCTGTCTAACCACCAGCAACAACAATGACAACAACTCTGGAAATACTTGCCTTTTTCTGAATATGAATATAAATATATAATCTTATCCTTAATAAATTACTTTTTGTTTACTTTGAGTGACCTTTCTTTTATCTTTTAAAGATGATTGTTAACTTATGCCAACT
The DNA here is from genome assembly GCF_000247695.1 of Heterocephalus glaber. The sequence goes on along the minus strand of NW_004624780.1, from coordinate 12,221,876 downwards.
GGCATATTAAATGTCCTTTTCCAGCTCTAGGATGCATTACAGTTTCTAAGTTTACTCAAGACCTCAAAAGACATTAGAACAGCAAAGCCACAAACAGCTTTTCTAGCCCTTATTGACATTCTTCTACTAAGCAACATACAATACTTTCATTTACTTGACAAGAATTTACTGAGCAAATGTTGTCGTGATGGATATAAGGGATACAGCTCCTGCACTCACAGAGTTTATAGTCTATAACCTCAAGGGACATCATTGTTCAGGCAGGTAAAAACAAACACCCCTCAGTTTTCTACTATCCTGCAGTAAAGAGTGGTCTCTTGGAGTTTTTCTTATCTTCTCCTGCCAGTCTCTTCTCATGCTGCTTACTGGAATAAAGTCCCTCTTATCACTTGGGCTATCAAGATTTTACACATTTAAAAGAGGCCACATAAATGTTTCCAGCTCCCAAAATCCCATCGATGTCTGTGAAAGGCATTCACTTGTGGCACTACTGAAGTTGTTCTCATCACTTGCTGACTTGTACAGTCATTTTTGTGAACCTCTTATTTCCCTGTAAACTCACACACCCTTTTAGACACAGAGAAGTCACTTACCATGGCTGTATTGATCCAAAACCCTGAGCACAGTGCTTTGTTTCAGGGAGAGTGTCTATAGTCCTTCACTGATCTGGAATAATAGAGATGCTCCGTAAAAGCATATGGACGACCTTATTTCAAGTAACTGATCAGGGTCAGGGAGGGCTGAGGTTGACAGACAGGCTCCTACACACCTCAATTCTAGACCCAAAAAACATTCAGGAGTTTTTTCTGAAGATTCAAGTCTTAGAACACTTGAGACTTGGACACAGAATAGAGTACAAAGCAATATTCTATTATAAAAGTTGATGTGGGTGTCTGGAATTCGTGAATTTGTCAGATCTGAATAAGGAATACCAGATGTTTCTCATCTGTTTGCAAGCTCCGTGATTTCTGACATTATGGAAAATAACATTGCAGAGCTCTAAATATTGACTGGGCATTTAAAGAGTTCAAAAATGCTTAACTCGATGTCTGCTGCTCAACTCTCACAGGTTTTTTGGATGGCGCAAGAGTGCCTAATAGTCTTATTTTCATCTTCAAGGAGAAAGAAAGCCAAGTGGTGTATCAATATTTGCATTTCCTAAGGGTCCATGGAACTATGATGGTTTGAGCTCATCTGTCACCAAGGCCAATGCTATTCACTTAACAAATACATGTCCTTTGGTAGATCTAGGGGTGTAGTCTTATAGTGTAAGTAATGCAAGCCTTTTCTTTTAAAACAGGCTCTATAAGGATGGAGGGAAGGAACCCAGGGAAAGTGCTATGTGCTCCACACTCATCATGTCATTTAGCCAAAAGGCTTCTATATCACAGCCAAAGAAAAGTTGTGAAGAGTTAAACCACTTGCTGAAGATTGCATAGCTAGTAAGTGACAGAGCCGGAGTTGGAAACCCAGGGTTTCAAAGCTTACTTAAGGCTCCCACTTTTATTTAGCACAGCTGGATACATGAATGTTTATCAATGAATTATATTTGTGTAAATATATTTAGGAAAAATGTAAGATACTACGGAGAGAACATATTCACACTGTTGCTTTTGGGAGAGAAAAAAGAGCTAATTTCAAACAGCATACGTAGATGTCACCTAAAGTTCCCTGATATAAACAAGTGTTTTAATCTTGGTCACCATGGTGGATCAAACTATTCACTAGGCAAATATCAAATAGTGTTTTAGACTTTTTTCTGTTTCTTAAGAGAAAGCTGAAGTGAATGTCTTTTCTTCCCGTTTGCATCCAGTATTGTGTTATCCCTGAAAGAACCATGTGCTGGAGCATCCTTGACTTTTCATCACCATGAGGATTTTGTTGAGGAGGGTGAAATTTTAGTTTAACATGTTTTTTAAAAAGATAAGAAAATAATAGAGTACAGCAAAGCTTTATGATAACCTTTCTAATAAAAGCCTGATTGCAGAATTGTTCAACATTTCTGCCCTCCTCAATAAGAAATTTTTCCCCAAGCAGATGTCTTGATTCAGCCTTATTTCTCCATAGTCTTTCCTGTGCAGATTTTTTTCTTTTCTTGGCCTCCCTGCCTGCACACTTGTTTTCTAGCCCCTCTTATCTTCCTTCTCAGTCAGGGTGGTACAGGGATTCAGTTCAACATTTCCTCCTACATTGCTATAGGACTGATAGCCACTCATGAACCCTCTAATCACTTTCCTCTGCTCGGCAACTGATCTTTCTCTCAGCTTCATAGCAGTTTTTTTTTTTAAAGACAGGCTGTATTTTCTTACCATCTTTAAAAAGTAATCACTCACTGTCATTTGACCACTTTTGACCTGATATCTGTGCTTTTCACTCAACTGAGATGACTTTCTGAAGGGCCATCCACAACTCCTACTATGAGGCCTGATAAATACTTATTTTCACAGCCATTTGCCATTGCTGGGTACTATGTCACATTTCTTAGCACTTTGCTGTGTGGCAGTGTAAAAACATTGGTGGTTGTGTACTCAATGCTATGAAACACAGATAGAAATGTTTTGGGAAAGACCCGAGGGAGTCACTTTCATGGAGAGATAGGCCAGGATATATAGACTCATGTTCTCAAAATGAGCAAGTCAGTGCTTTATCATACATTATGTTGACAAAAGAAGAGAAAAGAAGTCAAAACCTTCAAACCATACTGGTAATTAAGATTATTATTTTTCTTCTTAAACTGTTAGAGATTTAAATAAGTGTTAGTGGTGTCCTGAGAAGCAAGACAGAGGAAATATTGAGTAGCAGAGGAAATATTTAACTGTTTCTTTGGAAGAAAGTATTTGTAGTTACTGTAAATATAAGATTGAACACCATTTCTTGAAAGTATTGTGTGAGTATTCTATGAACCCTGGTTGGTGAAAGACAATACATTCTGAAATGTTTGAAATTTTAAAAAATCTTAAAAATTGAATCCTTTCTATTCTTTATGTATAGTCAGAGTGTCAGCTTTAGAGATATACTAAAAGATTAATGTTTTATTGTTAATCAGTGAAGATATTTGAAAATATCTGAAGTTTGTGTCTGCTGTACCAGGCATTGTGGCTCTGTGAAGCTGTGGAAATGGAGACATCAAGACACACTAACATCCCATTCATTATTGTTAGAACTCCTGGTTCCATCTTGGTTTTGCTTTTTCTGTCTGAGCAGAATCTGAGGGGAATTTATATTTCTCAAGCTGCTATTTCCATTTCAATGCAATTCATACCAAACAAGTACTTTACCTGTCACATCTGAAGATCCTTCACAAATCATAGGTCCTCCTGGAAGAGATATACACTTGACATAGATTTAATTCAGACGTTTGGCAACTGAAGAGCTATAATACCATTATAAATCACAAATTAATTTTACAGACATAATTTTCTTTATTAAAAATGACTTATATATATAAAATAAATCAGATACACAAACTTAAATATTGCATGGTTTCTCTTATATGAGAAACCAAAGTAAAAATAAATTAAAGAGCAAAATAAAAGATAGATAATAGAAAACAGGGAACTAGAACTTTTGCAAAAGAGAAGGGGACCAAGAGATGGGGAAGGCATAAGGGCATAAAAAATAATTAAATGTGTTGTGTACATGCACCACTCCCCACAATAAGCATAACCATTATGTACTGGAAACATGTACTAATAAAAATTACTTTTATATAGCCATCAAAGAACTCTATAGCCACTGTTGCACAAGTTAGTAGAAATAGTGTGAGCTCTGAGATGAACAAAAAGTATGTTTGGGAATCCATTGTACATTTATCTACTAAAGCAAAATGATTCCTTATCATGGCTAAGCCTCTTTGAGTTCTTGTTCCATCTTTCCCCAAATGAAGATTCTACTTATTGTTAATCTGATCTTTTATAACATTCCTTGGTTCTTCATAGATAAAACGTGGAAAATTTAACTATAATTCCATTGCACCTTTTTTTTTTTTGCCATTTTCCAAGATGGGTTGATATGTCTGAATTTTGACAGTAGGTCAGACTTCTTAGTTCTTTTTCCAGTTCAGTACTTAGAAACAGAAATGATACCCTCTAGAGAAACCGTACCTAGGAAATTAGGATATCAAGTCTTACAGGATTATTTGTAAACAAGCCTTGAATAGCCATTTCCTCTCAGGGAAATAAATAGAACAGAATGGATCTTGATTTTTTTCTAATGCAAAGAAAATTAGTTGAGAAGGAACTTTGGTATACAGGTTGGAAAGATGAGAGAACAATGCTTAAGACATTCCTGAGTTTTCTTTGTTATATGGGCTCAAAATAGGTACTATTGCAATAAATCATTTTTAACAATTTTTTTGTAAGTGTAGCTATAATGATACCATGTTCCAGGTTAAGGTTAAAGACACATGTGGTTCTGTTTGTAACTGTGGGAATACTCACCATGCTGAAGACATAGTAAGAACAATTTAAAATAGAAGAACAGTTTTGTGAAGCCAAATAGTTTTTTGGAGCATAATTAGATCAAACAGAGATTGTTTTAGTCATGAAAATATAAATCTGCACCTAATGATAGCTGTGAATCAGCTTTCAGACCTATGAGATGTGGCTTTTAACCAGGCAGCATATGCCCATTATTTTTTTAGCATGAAAAGCAATTGCTGTATGTTCAATAGTTCCTGAATTGTGACTAGCAGGTTTGCTTCACCATAGTAATAATGATGAAAATAATAATAATGATGACAATAATAAGATCTTTAGCTTCAAATTTCTCTCCACAAGTAAGGGAAGAAGGGGAAAAGCAATGATTATTTCATGTATTTTAGTACTGTAAAAGGCCCATCTAGGTAATTTAAAGCAAAAACCATTATATCAACAGTGAGGGTTATACATTTTTTCTCTTTCATTCAGGTAATTGTCACAGAGTTTCATTTTACTCCACCTACATCAACACAATGAGATTTCCACTCCTGTTAATGGTTACATTGCTACATATTTGCGATGGGTCCTCAAAAAGTTTCAAAACCCCTGTCACATATTATAGTATTTGACCTTCATAGCAACTGCGTCGAAGAGGTGGGAGACAGACATTGTTCCTTGTTTTCTTTTCAAAAGCCTGAGACTCAAGAAAGGTTAAGTGACTGTCTCTACTCCACAGAAAGAGAGAAATCTGTTGAGTTTTCTCTGGTAAAGCTGTAAACCTTAGTGATATTAAAGTGACTACAGTGGCAGAGTATTCCATATGTGTCACTGTCGATATGAGTCCGTTGGAAAACATACTGTGTCAGGAGGTCAAGAGCAGGAAGAAGAAGACGCAGATTGATGAAATAAGTGGTGTGCTAGGGAGATAACACTAAAAACATGCTCTCAGTGTCTCCTATGTTATCCTCCCTTTGGACCTAATATGTCAGCATTGCATAGATTACAATGCCATTTTGGAGGGGAGACAAGTGCTGTTCCATTCAGATAAAGTGTCACATTGGTATGATCCAAATTATTTGACATAAGTAATGTCATGTCCTCCCTGTGGGTGGACAGGGGAACACACATTCTTCTGTAGTAGAAGCAATGTTTAAGATTGATAATGGAATTTTTGCAAGAGGAGAAGAAACCCTTGCAATAGGACAATAAAATTGCCCTAAGAATATTTGTTTCCCAGAAAGTAGTCATCACAAGTGCTGTAGTGAAGTTAGCTAGAAGCAGCGTCTTATATACATTTGAAGATATAATGAGAGACAGGAGGAATAGGCAAAGCCTAGCTATTTTTCCCTTAAATTCCTTTATTGGTACAGTTTAGGTATACAATACATTTAAATTTATCTTTGGATACTTTTACCTGTACATGAGGTATCTTGGTTCTTATGTTTTCCCCATTCCCCTGCCCTCCCTTCACCCCCTCCACCCTTCCCTATTTACAAAGACTTTGTTTCCATTTTTTCCTTTTCTCATGTTTTTTCCTTTCCCTTCTTTCCTTTCCCCTACCCTTCCCATGTTCCCTTCCCCTTTAGACCTTTTCTTCCTATTTCACATTATCAATTATTCACTTTAATCCTTATTTACACTTTAAGTTTCTCACACCAGAGAAACTATTTGGTATTTACACATGTGTGTCCTATTTATTTCACTTAAGAGTATGGCCTCAATGTGCATCCGTTTAGCTATAAATGTCTCTAGTTTCTCGTTCTCTATGGCTGAGTAGTACTCCATTTTATATAAAAAAAACAAAAACACATCTTCTTTATTCAGTCTCCAGTTGATGGGCATTTGGGCTGTTTCCAAGTTTTAGCCATTACAAACTGTACTGCTATGAACATGGGCACACATGTATCACTGTGGTATGATTCTTTTAATTCTTTGGGGAAGATCCCCAGCAGGGGAATAGCTGGGTCAAATGGGACTTCCAGTCCTAGTTTTTTGAGGTATCTGCATACTGATTTCCATAGTGCACCAGTATGCACTCCCACCAAAAATGGAAAAGGGTTCCTTTCTCTCCACAACCCTGCCAGCATTTGTTATTGGTTGATTTCTTGATGGCTGCCATTCTTTCTGGTGTGAGGTAGAATCGCAGTGTTGTTTTCATCTGCATCTCTCGAATGACCAGTAATGTTGAACATTTTTTCATATATTTATTTGCTGCTTTTACTTCTTTGTCTGAGAAATGTCTGTTCATTTCAGATGCCCATTTTTCAATTTGATCTTTAAATTTGGGGGGTTTGATTTTTTAAAAGTTTTTTAAATGTATTTTAGATAGTAGACCTTTGTCTGAGGTACAGCTGCTAAAATTTTTTCCCCACATTGTAGGTTGTCTCTTAGCTCTGTTGGTGATTTCTCTTGTAGTGCAAAAGCTTTTTAATAAGATGAGGTCCCAGTTGTTGATTCTTTGTGCTAGTTCCCATGCTACTGAGGTTTTGTTCATAAAAATCTTTTCCTATGCCATTGTCTTTAAGAGTTCTACCTAACTTATCTTCCAGCAAATTTAGTGTTTCTGTTTTAATATTTAGATCTTCAATCCACTTGGATATTTTTTAGTTTAATGCATGGTGATAGATATGGGTCTAGTTTTAATCTTTGGTGGATTGAAATCCAATTTTTCCAACACCATTTATTAAATAGGCACTCTTTCCTCCAGTGAGGATGGTTGGCTCCTTTGTCAAAGATGAGGTGGCTGAGTATGTCTGGAGTTGTTTCTGCATCTGACCGACTGATCTTTCTGCATCTTTCCACTGATCTTCGGGTCTGTTTTTTAGGCATAGCCTAGCTTTAACAGATACCCAAAGCAAAGAAATCTAGACCTTAGGGTTTTATGCCTAAGAGGTCTTTTAAAAGACTTCTTTTTAACTCTTCCTTGGATGTGCAAAACCTTTCCCAAATCTGTATAAAAAGTCCTCAGCTATTTTCATACCATAATCTCCTGCTCCATTTTCCTTTTCTGTTATACTGATGATCATTTCAGGTAACAGATTTTACCCTCAAGATTTACTGAAGAAAAATCTGACAATTTTCTCTGCCACTTAAAGAAAAATCAGGTGCCTCTTCTTTCATAGGGATGTGAGTCAGGATGACAACAATGTGTTAGCAAGCTTGGCATTTCCCAGGCTGAGTAGAGGCTACATGATCACCACAGATGCTGGAATTGTGTTTCATCTCTTCCTTCAGTTCAGATGTAAATAACTTTGAGATTGTGTTTGGAGGAAAAGAAGCATATATATATATGTTCTCATTTACAGTAGGAAGCAGGTATCTTTTTACATGTGCATATAGGGATAAAAATTGGGGGTATGAGGTAATGAGAAATTTTTATTTATACATATAGTTATTCTTAAAGCAGATTAAAATCTCCCGTGATTTCTTTCACAGTGCCACTGAGGAATTGTAAAACTTAGGTTTAGTGATTATTTAAAGTAAAAGAAGATATGACAATATTCACTCTGACTGATGATATTCTGTATAACCAGATATTAAATTGTGACAGACTGTCTAACGTTTAGCCTTTTAGTTTTGACATTTGTACTCTTCCTTGTAATCTATTTACTCTGAGATTACCAAGTCAATGTTTGTGAATGCAAGTTGATCGAGGCCATTAAATGATATACCTAAGCATATGCTTAGACTTACCATGACTTTTTAATGACTTTTCCATTTAATTTAGTTTTGAAAATTGATTTGCCCTTTAAAAATAATATCAGCAGTTAAAGTCATTTTACTTGTTTTTTGTCTGTGTGGTAACCGAATATGCTGCCTCAGAGAACAACTTCGAATAGGCAGCCCGACAAAGATGTGAAAACTGCTGTGCGTCAGCTAGAAATGGTGACTCTGATAACAAGAATGTTAATGTGGCCTTGGGGTGAAGCTAAATCAGGAAGAGTCCAGGGGAAGCCGACTTTATCACTTTGATGTGCAGGCTCTGTGAGGAATCGGGGATGATCTATGAGTACAGTCATCCTATGAGCCGTATAGGTTATAGAGTTATCGACTACGTCTGCACACTTGCTCCTTTGCATCTTCCTCTGAGCCACTTTCCTGCTGCTTATCTCCTCCCCGCATCTGTGATTAGGAACACTAACATTGCAGCAATTGAGAGGCAGAAGGAGGGGAGGATGCCTGAGAATGTGTGCATTTGGAAAAAAAAATACCTTCTATAATATAGAGAAGAGATTGGTGGATTAGCAGGGCAGCAGACTGGGCAGAGTGAATGAAGCATGAGCCAACTGAGAAGAGTTTCCTGAAGTATCTGCAGGAGATCTTGTTAGCTGGGAGGGAAGGGAACATTAAAGATATCTTTGTCTTTTCTGACTTTCACACTAATGTCACGTTCACCTTCTCCTTTTCAAGAAGGATCGAGGAAGGTCTTGTTCTACCGAAACTGCTTGTGTGCACTGCTTTAGATTTTCTAGTTTCCCAGAGGGGACAGAGCTTTCCTGTGGCCAACCAAGAGTTTTCAGTTCTGTGAGATCTCAGTCACTTTGAGTACCATTTCTGGTGTTAAGGATCCCATTATGTACAGTAATTATATGATGAAAGATCTGGACACCATGCAGTCAGATGACATTATAAGGAGCATAAGGAGACCCCAGAATGGCAGAGAATGAATGAGCTTTCAAGGCCTCTCTGCCCTGAGAGCCAATGACCGAAGCATCAGAGGAACTGGCCTTTGGAGAGAGAAGATGTAACCTACCCTTTCCAGGCAGAGCTGAAGTAAAGCAGGTGCTATTTAGCTGCAATAACTGGAGGACCAGGAAAGTCCAGCTTACCAGAGCAACTGAGTCTCTGAGGTGCAGAGAATTTACTATTTATATGGATCTAGGAAATATTACTTGTTTACACTTTCAGATGAACAGTAATATAATTGGCAAAAGGAATATTTTGGAGAAATTAACTTACAGTGATCTTTTACATTCTGGGATCTTTTGATGTCACACAGTAATGGAGCCATACTCCTCCACCTGATCCCATGGCTCATCAGAAGGAGAAAGCGGTTCACTATTTTTCTTTAAGTGGACTTCTTTCCTCTTGGGGTCTTTTGAGATCGCCTGATCACTGACTCAACTTCAGAAGCACAACTCTCAAAGTTCACAGAGATTTCACAGGGAGGCTGCGCTGGCGCAAAGCCTTCTTCACATTTCTGTTAGGCCAGTGAGAGGGAATTGAAACAAAGCATTGCCAACCGGTGAGAATTGTGTATACTCAATCAGTGTGATTTGAGCTGATAATAAAGTTATGTGTGTAACCGGGGGGCAAGAGAGTGGCAGGTCTAGAACTAGAACACAGGTCTTTAAGGATCTTTTTCACTATAAACTACTGTTTGGGAAGAAAGGGAGTAGGTACAATTTGTTGACTTTCAGTGGTACATTTTGGGGGAAGAAAAAGCAGCAAAGAATAAGGACTGATCATACTAATGTTATTTATTTCCCTATTTTACAATGGAAATTGAAAATTCTCCTATAACATACTACAAATTTATTACAGAGTGTCTACTTTGGGAATGTAATATAATTTCTTGCATGATGTTAACTCAGTTCTAGGCTCTTGCTCTCTCTAAGAGCTTAAAAGCTGGAGTTGCTATTATCTCTAGATGAGGCAAACTTCATAAAATATAGCAATCTATGCATGCATGGAAAAATAGATTTTATAATGGTCGCCTATTCCATTTTCAGTTATAAGGCAAAGTGATTTCGTAAAGTATAGGATAAGTGAATTTTTATGTTTCAGTTTTAGTTATTGAATTGTCTGTGTAATGCATTTTAAGAAGGGTTTTTAATTTTTAGGGTTTTTCTTTTAAATCTATAACTATTTTACAATGTCATTTTAGATGTATAGTTTTAACTTGTTTGGCTAAGGTGACATTTAAATTCAATCCCAATGTTAGGTGAATTGGCCTAGCCTTTTACTTCTCCTTTTTTCCATCTTTATTGGAAACCACTACAGAGAACACCATCGCTTAATATGAAAGATGTTTCCTGCTTTGTTTCTTTTCATTCCACTCAGAATGGCCTGAGGGAAAAGATTGCTTCCTTTCTGAACTTGGTAAGCCACAAAAATGGAAACTAGACACACAGGCACTGGTGCTTTTTTCTTATTGACCTTAGGTAAAGGTGACAAGAATGTGTGAATAATGCTGTTAGGTATTTAACTGCACATTATTATTAATTTGTTGTAAGGGTTTCACCCACAACTTCTGTGATTTTTGTATTTCAAAATTACTGTAATTTTTCTATAAAATTTGTTTGTCCTTCTGAAATCCTTTGATAGGCTTATGTCACTCTAATTTTAATTTTGATGGTAATCTCTGTATCTGTCATGAGTTCTTTATATCAGTTAAAGCCATATCATTACTGGCCAGTTAAATCTTAGGCCCAGGTTTATAAGGTTAGGTTTGTCTGCCTGCCACTGACCAATCAAAGAAGTCTATATAATTTAGTAAAAAGGAAATGGAATTTATTCAAAGCTAGCTCTGAGGAGATGGTGGGGCCACTGACCTCAAATCGCCTTCTCTTCTTGTACAGGTGGGTAAGGGTCTTTAATAGTAGTAAGGAACCAAAGGCAGGGGGAACACAGAGGGACAACGCAGATCTACAGATTTGCTTTGTCAGTTTCAGGCATTTTCAGCAAATGGACCCCTTTCTCCTGGACAGGAAACTGGGCTCCTGCCTCTTGGTGCTGGGATCTACAAATTCTGTCACTTCCTCTGGGCTGAGGAGGGGAGAAGGTGTTGGTTATGTGCTCAGCTGGAGGGAATATGGAGTAATTGCTCATCTCTACAAGAAAAAAATCTAACTTTTAAAGTTCTATTTTGCAGTGCTGATTACAATGTGATATAGAATGGCTCTTCCTGTGTGATTCTTTGTACATTTTAGATAATAAAAATTGTAATAGCAGTAATTCAGACCACTGCATTTAGAATGGAATAGGTATCATCAAATCTCTGAACACCAGAAAAATATCCATTATAAATTAGAAACTGACACTGACAAATCGTACTGTTTTATATTTGACTAATCAAAGTGAAATACTAACCTTTAGATTCTAAGGCTTTAGGGAATTTTGGGTTTTAGGAAATCAGTATGTGTATTTGATAGCCGTATATCATATATTAAAATATATATGTTACTGCAAGTATATTCTAAAAGATAATTTTGTCACCTGTATTGGATCAACTGTTCTTGTCTTGAACTTTGTAAATACACATGGTTTAAGATATTTCCAGGAAGAATGGTGTTGCTTATGGTCTTATTCTTTCAAGGTGCAGAGGGCAATGTGCTACAAAAGGTCAATCTATATGTCAGCCAGCCAGCTCTTTGTAGACCTGAGTTGTTCAGAACTTCCACCCCAGAAACACACTCACCGATACATGCAAACTCAGAATTTCCAGGTGGGCTTTTAAGAGCTTGATAGTAGATCTGGGATTATAACCCAAGAATTTCTAAGACAATTGGTTTTATGTCAAAGGTCAATAAAAAGGCATGAAATTAACTGAGAAAAATGTCCCTAGGAAAATGCGTAGAAGAAGGGGCAGAGCAGCCTCCCTAAATATGTACTTTTACTAAAACTGGCCAAGCATCTATTTGATAGTGTAAGCAAGCCCACCCTTGATTAGATGGTAATTCACGGATTGTTATCTTAATTTTAGTAGATCTGTGCCATACTCAAGACCTGCATTAGTCAGTGAGCTGATTGCCTACTGAACCTACACAAATGATCAATCAGACCAGCCTTCATTTACCCAGTTTAAAACTCCATTGTGCTTTCTTTTCAGCCTTTCAAATGTGTTCACCCCTCTTTATTATTCTGATGCCACAGCTCTTTGCCTACTGTTAGGATTTTATAACTGTCAGCTCCTTTAATAATCCTTTACACTTTTACCTCCTTGGATCCTCACAGGTAACATTTTTATAATTGATATTTTATACATAAGGGAAACAGGGTTTAGAGGGATTATTTTAGTTGCTGAAGGTCACACAGCCAATTATGGTGAAGTCAGCATTAGCTCAGTTATGGATGATTACATGGTCTGTGCAGTTAGGTGTGAGGTATCTGTGGTATGTAAAATGATCACTCCTAAAGTAAATATCTTTTAAAAAAAGAAATAGTATTTCACAGGTATTTTTAGGTCTCTACAGAGGGCTAGGGACCTTCTTTACAGTGAGCAAACTTAACTCTGTAATGTTATGTGTAATTGCAGTGAATCAGTGATCAATTCCAATTAAATTAGTTTACAGAGCGGGGAGCAAACACATGTCTTTGATGATAAGGCTGAGATGCAGTATACTGTCCCATTAATTCTGTGTCAGTCTCAGATGTTTGACCTTACCCAAAAACTTTAAGCTTTTTGTAAAGTCTGTATTTGGCACTGTAATCCCTCCCATCAGACACAGGTGACTTACTCTGGCCAGCTGCAATCCAATCCAAGACGTGCCCTCTCCAGTTAGTCCCAGGAGAGGGTCATTCCTGCTTAGACTTTAATTTGTATTCCTGCCAATGGTGCCCACACACAAGCTGTCTTCCTGACCCTGCAGCCATAGAGAAACCCATTTCCAGGTTTGGAGCTGCTTCCTGTGTGTCTTTTGAGTTAGTTCCCCAGGGTGTGCTTTTAGGTGGTAGGAGTGAAACATGTCATTTTTTCCTTTCAAATTAGGACTTTACTCAATCCTAAGTTGAGGAAAGACTTTTTAAAAAATATCTACAACATAATCTTTTTCAGAAGAAAGGCTAGTCCTCATTAAGTTCCTTCTTGTTTTTGTCTTTCGGGCATTATTTCCACTGTGTTAAATGTGAACTTTAGGTTAGGTACATAGAAAATTTTAACCAGAAATACCTCTGATTATCCCCAAGTTTGAAGTAGTAGACTAAAGGCTAAAGGATTCTTTAAATAATGGAATTCCTAAATTGCTATAGGGTGATACCAATTCCATTAAGGCAGCATTGAAATCTAAATTCCTTTTGGTGTACACTGAACATTTCTATCAAAAAGAAACAATGTGATTTAAAGATCAAGATGCGACCTTATTGGTTTCATATTATTTTATAGTCCTCAAATTAGGATAAATGTCGAAGTAGTTCTAATAAACCATAATACAACCGGGAAAAGTAACCGAAGTATTTCAGTATTTAGCTGCTGTAAGGGAAAAAATGGGTGGCAAAGTAACTTGAGATTCTAGGAAATCTTTCGTATGGAGTTAATGAAAAGGAATGACATATTTTTCTTTAATTTTTTAAAAAAAGCATGAGATTTTGTCATAGTTTCTGGTCTCTCAATTTCAATTAAAAAATAGCATGTTTAAGAAAGAAAAACTGAAGATCGAGGCAAGATAAGAAAATAAAAAGGTTGGGAAGATTATGGTGAAATTTTACAAATAGAATTTAGTCAGATGTTAAATTGAGTCTAATTATATTCAGGGGCACATTAAAGTAATCAGGAGGTAAGGAACCCAATTATGAGATATGTTTGATAATATAGATGGCCTAATAAAGTACAAAAATAGAAAGATAAAAATAGAATGTTTTTATATAAATTCTGGAGAAGTTTAAAAAAGGGTATTTAAGATAAAAACTTAGAAGTAAAATGACTAAAATAAATTTGATCAAGTGTATTGGTCTAGAAGGAAAATAAAAGGCTCATTTTGTGTAATGAGTAAAAAAACAGCAGCTTTTTCTTTAATTTTCACCATTTTATAAGTGCTTCTGGATTATACAATTTTGATTAATGCAGAACAGTTTTATGAAAAATGAACTAAAAATAAAATCAGCCATTTTGCTTCAAATTGTTCCTTTTCTTTCACTTCATTTCCTAAAGGATAATTTTCAGAGTTATTTGAAAATAAAGCTTTAAGAACTGAATTTTTCCCTTTTTTGATTAAAGTTACGAGTTTGTTGGAAGATCTCATTGTATATTATTAGGCTTTGTTTCAGTAAGAATTTTGGATGCATTCAGTGTAAGAAGGGCTTCTCATGTCTGTTATGGCAGAAACTTTGCAGGACTCGGTGGTGAAATTTGTATGTCCTGTGAAATGAAAAGGTTAAATTCTGTATGTCCTATATGACGGTTGGTGTTGACAGGAACTTAAAGTCATCAACAGTTTTCTTGTTTTTGGGGGTTTTTTTGTAATAGAATTGAGAGAGTTCATAAAAACTAAAGGTAGGTACAAAGGAAACAAGGAAATTATATAATTTTTAAATTATACTTTTTGAAAAACCTGTCGCTTTTGGGCACAAAATTTAGTCAACCTTTTGTCACTTCCAAGGAAAATTTCTAAGGGTCTTAAAGACAATAATCTTGTAAACTAGATTCTGAGCCTGTACTTTTCACCTGTAAATTGTGCTTCCTTCTACCACACCTTCTGTCTTCTAGGAAGCACACTATTAAGCAGATAATGTATCTCAGCTTCAAACAAATGTAATTGGTTTACATTTTAATACAGCCCACCAAATGGGTAAAACAGGGAGACACCAAAGAGCACATCCTAGATTAGTCATCTTAGGGATGTCCTCAAGAAAGACTCAAGAAGAGAGTGCTCCTTAGTAATTGGAGATTTTTCTATTTTCTTCCCCTTAAAGATCACATCTCTCCACAACTTGTCCTGGATGCTGAATGCAAAACTACAGGATTTAATGTTTGCCCTCCTAGGTTTCAGTGTTACTTTGGTCCTGCTCCTTTTTATCATCTTTCTCTCTTTGGGAATGGGAGCATTTACTCTGTACCATTGTATGTTGGGAGTGTTTGATTTTGATTTTTTACCAGGGCTCACAGCTAAAAGTTTGCTTTGAGTCTCAGAGGAGACTTTGGAGTAGGAATTTTCAGTGATGTTGGAACTATTAAGACTTTGGTGACTCTTTGAGATGGACTACTTTGCATAAAGAGATAGATATGAGTCTTTTGGGGACTACAGGCAGAATGTTATGGTTTAGACCAAAAACTGGTCTAAGAGCCTCATGTGTTTGGAAAATGACTGGATTGTGGGGGCCTTATAACTGACTTGCTGGAACAGGTGGGATCTAATTAGAAGAGGTGGGTCATGGGTTGAGTGATCTGGAAGGGATATCTCCCTCCATGGTTCTTCTATTCTTGCTCTGTTTCCTATCCACCATGAGGTGAGCAGCTCTTCTCTGTGCAGGACCTTCCACTGTGGCATTTTTGATTGGGAGCCAGCTGACTGTGGATTGTAACCTTTTAAAACTGTGAGCCCAGATAAACCTGTTTTCCTTCACGTTGAGGGTGTTTGGTATTTTGTCTCAGTGACGAGGAAGTCACTAAGACTATATTTTTTCCTATGAAAACTGAATTGTCTTTACTCTGAACAACTTTGACACAGTCTTTTCCCAAGGGAAGACAGATTCAAAAGGAACATACGGCTTTATGTTACTCTGTATCTGTTTTGTGCAGCAATGCCTAAGGCAACATTGCCCAGTCGTTGGTAGTCATTGACCATTAGACCATTAGGATACCTGAGCACAGAGCAGATATCTCTGGATGTCAGCTTATTATTGAAGCATCTAAAATTGCCATACGCATGTGGTATATTGTCTGACATTGTAGATGATCATTCATTAGTCCTGAGCACTTACATTTCAAAAAATTCTTCAAGTCAGTAGGGATGGCAAGTGAGCTTTTTAAATTACATGCCTGCTGTTTTCTATTACCAGAAACTGAATGAATGAGAGTTTAATTCACAGGGTTTATTTCACACTTTCCTACTTAAAAGAGGGCTCTTTCCCACAGCCATTCCACTTTGATCCATTTACCACTTTACCCCTTAATACTGATCCTCTTTCTTGTTCCAACTACATCAGAAACATTCAGTACACTAGTACCCTGTAGAAGCCTGACAATTACTTCCTTACAACAGTCTTATTTCATGACTGAGTCCAGAATAAATAAATGTTTTTTTTTAATGTTTCTGTCATTTTCCTGGTGACATCTGCAAGTTTTCAACATTGCCCAGAGAAGGAGTTGTTACAGAATATAAGAGAGCAAACTATTTCCTTTTCCTGTTTGTGAGGAATAGTGAGACACAAAGTAAAAACTCTGAGTGCTTGCTTCATAAACCATGTTTTATCTTCTCTTGAAAAATCAACCAGTAATAGGAAGGCTGAATGTAGTGGAGAGATGTAGTGGATAAGCTTGTGTTATTCAATCTTTTTATATAATATGAGTTAAATACTGAAACATGTTCATTCTGGTGGCTGCTAATTCATATCAACATTATAAAAATGGCACTGTGTAAACTGAATTACAAATAGCAAAGAAAAGTTATTACTTATCTCATTGGTTGTGCATTTTCCAGTAGTCAAAGTGTCCCCAGCACCCACCCCAAAGTGTTTGACCAAGGCTATTCATTATTCTGTACATGAAAACTACCATTTTTTTTGTCCTTGGGTAAAGATAGTTGGTTTTATATAAAATCTTTTCATAATTTTGTATCTCCCGAAGTTGATCAAATAATGATACACTTCTAAGATCCTTATAATTGTTTAACTTTTTAAAACCAGAGACTTCAGGTGTCACAAACATCTCCAGTACATTAATGCTTCAAAAAACGTGCAGCTGTAGTTCACCTTAATTATACACTGTCAAGGTTTATAGAGAGGCAGGAAAGAAGCTTTGGAAGCTGCAAGAATTGAGGGAATCAGGTGTTGGAGGCACTCCTGTAAGACAGATTGACTTGGAGATTCAGTTTTGCATTTCAAAAGATAGTGATAAATTTGGGACTAAAAACCAAGGGGATCATGGTAGGGAATTTTTCTGGGGAGAAAAGCTGAGAATAAGCTCAAGAATGCAAACATTTCCTTTGTGAAATGGGTCTGAATACCCTCAAAAGACCAGCAAGTTCTCACATATGCCTGTCACTACTTGGCAGCAGTGCAAGGAGATAGAACATTATGGCATTTTGTGAAGTTGTTGATCAGGAAACTCCTATAGAAGAGTTTGTGTGTTTTGAAATATGCCCAGAGGGCAGAATATTTCTGATGTTTGAAACGATAGCATAGTTTATATTTGTTAAAAATGGTTGTTTCTGTTTTAAAATTGTATTCTATAATGCTTTTTTGTTAAGGCACAGCTATGTATTTGTTTGTCATTTTGCTTGTCCCCATGCTCCTTGATCCATCAATTAAAGTGTGATTTCCTACTGGAGTCTTTGATAAATATGCAAGGCTGTTTTCATTGCTTGAGTAAGCTGAAAGGGCACTTGGCTGGTTATCCAGTTTAGTTGAATCATGCCTGTGTTTTTGGCACAGTTTTCCATTTTATGAAAGAAATGCAAAACTTCCCATGACGTTTTTCATTGCTACAAATCTAGGTGAGCAAATATGTCCTTAGGGTCTAATCTAGGGGTCTAACTAACATATTTGTTTAACAAAGACTTTCAATAAATGAAAGACTTTATAATCAATTGGCATGTTCTTGCTTTATGTTACTGTGAAATTTGAAATAATGGATGAACTAGATTTTTAGCTGCATTCTTGATTTTAAAGAAATAAAATTGATTGTGTTTTATAGCAAAAATAACCTTTCATTGATTTAGCTAAAATATCTTTTCTTTTTCACCGTACTGTGACTCATTGGGAAACAAAAAGGGAAATCCTTTGTGATGAATCAGATGCCACTTTGAATGAGATATAGGTCTTAGATTTTTTTTCTGTTTCTTTCAAATCAGCATTGCCCTTTTAGATCAATACCAAGCAAATAACAACCAAAAATCAACATGCAAAAAAGTGACAGGGTATCCCAGAGTTCTAGTTACTGTTTTTATGCTGTCAGCACTTTTTTCTAGGAAAACAGAAGACATTGGCATATAGCCACTTAAGTGATGTCCTTGAGGGGTGCAATGCAATTAGATCTGTGCTTTCCCCCTTTCTGGAGTGCCCAGTGCACTAAGAGAACTCCTGCCTCTGGAAACAGAGATTTTGGGGGCCCCTGTGGCCAATCCCCACCAGTCTTTCAGTAATGAAATTTATAAAAGCAACACTGGGGCCAAAAGGCGTGCTTGGAGACTGCCTAAGCCTGTGCAACTTTTTCCTTAGAACTGAGTTCATTCACATTTTCTGCTAAGAAGTATTATCTTTCTCCCGATGAAGGAAGAAGTCTTGCTTGAGAAACAGCACTTATGAAAGAAATAAAATGCCATTGTCTACAGAGAATGGTCTCTTCACCTTGCATATCTCTTATACCATGATGAGCACCTGTAAGATCCAGACCAGCAATTTGTACTTTGAAGCTTATGAGCCGAGAAAACTCTTCCTAATTAATTATTGAGTCTTAAATAAGGTTAAAAAAAATCAGTCCTGCCTCAGGACTGAGACCATATGGAGTGGAGATGAGGAATGTCTGGCCTGGAGTCCTTTTTCTGCCACCCCGTGATTATGTGGCTACTTGTCAGGCACCACCTGCAAGCTGAGTTTTAGACTAGAACCAGAATCAATACAAACTCATTTCTGGATTGTGTTTTTGTGAGAATTTTTATTCTTCCTTATAGTTTTGGAGAATGATCTTTGCCCTTTGTTTTAGTTGGCCTTTTTACTCTAGGTTTTCACCAGAGGGCAAGTAACTCATGTCTACAAGTAAATTAACCTGAGGAACTAGAGATAAGTATGTGTTTCTCAATAAAACTTTCTTAGAAGAAATATCTAGGCTTCTGGAGAGACAGATGGAAATTCAGCTATCATCAGAGACCTCGGTTTATGTTCTGGATGTCTGTTGTTTGTGATAGTTGGGGAGTTGCCAGGGGTAAGGACAGACTTTCTGGTCATTCTTTGCTAAATAAAACTAACCGAATCAAATGTGGAAAGGAGAATTGATCAGGGAGCTGGAGCCAATGCAAAAGCAGTTTATTTATATGACCTATTTTAAGATTTCTCATTTGCTTAAGAGCACAGAGTTTATAGTAAAATGAGTCTGGATAGGATCTGCTGAATAACACTGACAAACATTGTAAGCTTCAAGTTACCTAATATTGTAGGAACTATCTAAAAATATGAAAGCCATAATTATAATTATCTAACCAGTTATTATGAACATTATATGAAGTAAACAATTTTATTTTGAGATTGGGAACTAGTTCTGGAGTTTTGCATTCAACTTAGGACCAATGAAGACATTTTACTTTAATATTTTATGAACTTGAGTCTATTTGATTATTTCTTTTAGAATATTTAATATTTTACTTTTAATAGTGAATAAAAATTCTCTGATTAAAATGGTAAATAAATAGATGAATAGAAGAGTAAATCTTAATGATGTCCATAACCTTAGTTGTGACTTTGATACAAACAAAAACAGGGGGTCTGAGATGATTTTATAAGTATTCAAGAGGTAGGAATTTTTTGCATTATATGTATTGATTGATAGGTCAATTTATTTATAATACAGATGTTTTACATTCAGCATTATCTCCCCATTCATTCTCCTGCTTTTCTTGAAAGAAGAGTCCTATTTGATGATGCCGGATGATTACCATGGAACCAGCCAGAGTTGAAAAGGAAGGTAGTTCTAACACTTGGTTAAAGAAAGATACATACATACAAAATAGATTTCACTGGTGTCTCTAGTAAAAGAGAAAGTATATGGACAATTTTGTAATCATGAACTAAGACTGATCATTTTGTATTTTTTTTCTACACATTGAAACTCATGATCTTTCAATGACTTGGGGAAGGAAAGAACATCTAACTGTTATTCAGAAGACTCCCCAAGTCTTATAAAGAAATGAAGCTTTATATCTCAGAAGGATTTTTGGTGGCAAGAATACCAAGCAGGAGTAGTTTCAAGAGGTGCACAATTATCTTTAATTAGCTGCTTAGTAGAAGAATATTTATTGAGCAAAAATAAAAAAATCCATTAAAAGTTGAGGGCCTTGTAATAGACATAAGCAAATTAAGTCTTTTCTTAAAGTTAATTGGTAAATTTTAAGTATAAAATACAGTTACATTCATCATTGGGATCTTGTACCTTTACATGACATATCTTGATTCTTATTTTTCCCCCATTCCCCTGCCATCGCTTCACCTCCTCCACCCTTCCCTATTTACAAAGACTTTCTTTCCATTTTTTTCTTTTCTCATATTTTTTCTTTTTCCTTCTTTCCTTTCCCCTATCCCTCCCACTTCCCCTGTTCCTTTAGACATTTTCTTCCCATTACACAATATCAGTTATACATTTTTTAAAAAATTACAATATCAAGATTTAGAGGACATTACCACAGATTTTACCAAATTAAAAAAGGATATAGAAAGCATATTACAAAAGTCATTTTTGAAATAAATTTGACAACTTCTATGAAGTACTTGGAAGACAAATTAATGAAACTGACTCTAGAAGGAATTTAAAATTTGAATAGCACCTATTAAAGAAAGTATATTCCTAGCTTGAAAACCTACCTATAGGACAACAACAGGCTCATACACATTTTAACCGATAATTTATATCAAACATTTAAAGCAGAAAAAAGGAACAGGTCTCCCCTCATTTTACGAAATCAACATTGTGCTAATACTAATACTAGATAAAGATAATAGAAGAGAAAAGTATGGACATAAATAAAAATTTGTTTAACAAAATAAACTATTAGAAGTTAGATCTGACAGTATGTAGTAAGTAGTTTTATTATAGGGATGGCAGTGTTGGTTCAGCATTGGAAGATCCACCCCATAAGTCATCATTTTAACAGAGGAAAGGAAAAAGCCATATGCTCCTATCAGTAGTTGCAGAAAAAGTATTTCACTAAATTCTACAGCTGTTCATGGTAAAAGCTATCAGGAGACTAGAAGTAGAACAGAACCTTCTCAACAGATAAAAGACATGTACTCCATACTTGCAGCAAAAACACCTTATATGAATGGAAAAGATACAATGCTTTCTCCCTAAGGTGGGAACAAGGACAGATATGCCTACTCTTCATCTGTCCACTAAACTTTGAAACATAGGGCCAAACCAAAATAGTCTGGTAATAAAAATAAATAGCATAGGATTGGCAAGGTAGAAGTAAAATCTTTATATGTAGATGAAATGATCATCTACAGAGAAAATACTAAGAAATCTCTAGGAGCCCCTAGAACTTGTATTTGAATTTAGCAGGATTAGAAAACACAAGGTATATATACAAATTCAGATCTATGTATACTAGCTATAAATGAAGAATTGGATATTGAAATTAAAAGTTATGTAGGAGTAGAAAGGACCTGGAAAAGTAGAAAGAAAAAAAATAACAGTGTTAGAAGACATTTATTACCTAATTTTAAGACTTCTTCTAAAGCTACAGTAATCAAGGCAATGTTGGCGTAAGGAAAGACATATAGATCATTGGAATAAAACAGAGAATCTAGAAATAGAACCAAACATATATGGTTCACTGATTTTTGAAAGATTATTTAACATATACATTTTATAGAACATAAACTTAAGAACAGAGGAAAAGATAATGTTTTCAACAAATGGTACTAGAACCCCTGGTATCTGTATGTAAAAAATTAACCCCAACCCTTTATTTCCATACATGAAAATAACTTGAAAGGATTTATGAACCTAAATATGAAAGACAAACTATAAAACTTTAAGAAGAAATTATAAAGGAAAATGTTCATGAATTTAGGGTAGGCAAGAATTTCCTAGGATACAAAAAACATGATGTATAAAAGAAAGAAATTGATAAGTGAGAGTCCATCACAATTTAGAATTTTAAAAGACATTGTTAGGAAATTGAAAAGTAGTCCTTAACCAGAACCTATTTATAATACATATAATCTATGACCAGAATATATAAAGAACTCTTACAACTCATTAATAGACAACCCAAGTAAAAAGTAGATGCAAGAAGATGATAAATAGCCAGTACGGCACAAGGAAAGATGTGTAACACTAGAATCAGAAAAATACTAATCAGTACAATAACAAGATCGTATTATATACACATTAGGGAAATTAAGTTAAAGGTTTTAAAAGAATAAATATCAGCTTAGCTGTGAACCAGTTAGAACTTTCTAATACTGCTAATGTGAATGTAAAATGATAAAACCATTTTGGAAAACAATATGGAAATTTCTTGTATGACTGTTAAGAACCAACAGTTCTGTTCTAAAGTTTTTACTTAAGAGATTTGAAAACATATGTTCACGATAGATTTGTACATACAGGTTGACTGTCCCTTTTCTGAAATTCTTGGGACCATAAGTGTTTCAGATTTTGGTTTGAAATCCACTTGATCTGCAAAGAGGATAGCTACTCCTCCTTTTTTGGGGTTCCTGTCACATGGAGTATTGTTTTCCACTCTTTAACTTTCAGTCTATGAGTTTCTCTTTGAATTAAGTATGTTTCTTTTATGCAGAATATTGTTGGAGTTTGCTTCCTGACCCATTCTGCCAGTCTATTTCTTTTGAATGGTGAATTGAGATCATTAACATTGATGGTTATAACTGATACATATTGACTTACCATTGTCATGACTTTTTCTTTTTGTTGGATTCTCCTCCTTTGCATTTAATTTAATTTCTTGTCGTGCCTGATGGATTCATTCTGCTTTTCTTCCTGGGGTTGTGGTCCTCATTTTCTTTTCCTAGGATATTGTATAAAATTCTTTGGAGTGCTGGTTTGGTATTCATGAAGTTCCTAAGGTGCTCTTTGACATGAAAGTATCTTATTTCTCCATCCATTTTGAAAGATAGTTTTGCAGGGTACATCAATCTGGGTTGGAGGCTGTTTTTAGGGCTTGAAATATGTCACTCCATGCTCTTCTTGCCTTTAGAGTTTGCTTTGAGAAGTCTGCTGTGATTCTGATGGGCTTTCCTTTGTCTGTAATTTGTTTCTTTTCTCACACTGCTTGTAGAATTTTGTTCTCCAGTTGGGTTTCTAGAATCTTAACTATTATATGCCTATGTGTAGATTTTTCTTTGATCAAGGGTAGTTGGAGTCCTATATGCCTCACTTATCTGTATGTCAAGCTCTTTTCCCTTGCTTGGGAAGTTTTCTGCCATCACTTCTATGAACAGTTTTTTATGTCATCTGTACTCTCTCCTCTTTCTTCATTGACTCTGATCAGTCTTATGTCATTCTTCTTTGCAATGTCTAGTAGCTGCTGGATTGATTTCTTGCGGTCCCTTACAATTTTGAAGCAATTTTTCTTTTCCTGGTCACTAATTGCAGTCTTATCTTCTATATCTGAAATTCTGTCCTCACATTTGTTCATTCTGCTGCGCTAGACTTTCAGTGGAGTTTTTAATCTCCTGGATATCTGCTTGCATCTGTTTTATGATTCCATTTGTTTCCTATGTTGGGATTCCATCATGTTCCTCAGCTCCTCTATTTATTTGTCTGTATCTTCTCTAGATTTATTAATCATGTCTTCCACTATGGGTGCATTCTCTGCTGTTATCTGAGAAATTATTTCTGATTTCATTTTTTCCAGATCCTCTTTTGTTGCCAGTTCAGGGAGTCCAGGTGGTTGATTATCAGATTGTTCCATCTCGTTTCCCTTTGGGGCTGCCTTAGGGGATCTGGAAGTCTGATTTTGAGACTTGTGTATGTGTCTTCTCATTTCAACAGATGCAACCTTCTGTGCCTTTGTTGAGGCAACTTTTTGCTCACCCAGTGGTCTTCAATTCTCAGCAAGCCACAGAGCTGCCTTTTCTCTGCTGCTCACCAATACACTAATTCCTGGGTTCAGAAAGGTGGCCTTCTGGATCCCTGAGCTGATCTGTTGTCTGGGCAGGCTTCTGGCTGGGGCCTATGCACACTTTGGATGATATCTAGGTATGCCACTGGCTAGGGACCCCATGTAGCTATTGTCTTGGAGGATCTTTGGCTTGGGGCTGTGCATCCCTGTTCTTGTTGTGTGAGCAAGCTTCTGGCTACGGTCTTGTACACATACTGATGTTATTGGGGTGAACCTCTGGCTATTGTTTGTGTGCCTGTGCAGCTCTTTTCCAGGCAGACCCTTGGTTTGTGCCAGTGTGCCCCAGCCTCTGGGGTCTGGGCAGAACCCTGGCTGGGAATTGCTTGCCACCTTGCTGCTCTGGTCCACACCTGATCCCCCAACTAAGGTGATCTGGTGTGCCTCTATTTGCAGAGATTTTCTTCACTTTTCCAGTGGACTTTAATTTTCATCAAGGGGCCTCAGAGAGGCTCTCTTTCTCTTGTTCAGTTCTGCTCTATCTTCTCAAGCACAGAACAATGTCCTTTATGACCCCTGCAACTCTGTGGTGTGGATCCAGGTAATGGCCCAGCACAAGCCGGGGGGTGGGGTGTGCTGGTACCCACAAGGCTCACCTCCTCGGCTCTCTGGGGTAGTGGTACAGTGGCCTGAGTGGCTCACCTCCTTGGTGCTCTAGGCTTAATTCTTTTTTTTTATAGAAAAGAGAGCCATTTAAGCTCTAAAGGTAACAGCAAACATTTTTATTGATTAATTGTTTAATGTTATAACAAGCAACATATTTTTATGTCATGTTTATTATCTGGTACGGAATCACAGATTTATGGTTTCTGTTCTGCTTTACAGTGAGGGAGGATTTTAAAAGTCATCTACTTTAACAGCTTATTTAAAATGTTTGATTTACATTCTCTGTATATTTTGTATAAATAAGATACCATACCCGTCTTCTTTGTTTGTTCTTCTAATTCTCTCTCTCATATATAATTATTATTATGCATCATTTCCCATTATATTGGAATTACAGCAACTTGCTAATCTAAAATATTATGGAAGCTTATTTCTGTTGCTTATTTTTTGACATATGCCTAGTCATATGTTTTATTATTTTATGCCTAATCTTTGATCAAGAGCATAGTGCCAGTTATAGCAGTGGTTCTTCAGAGGGACAATGCTCCATCCTGGGAGTTTTGTACATGAATTTGAATTTTATTTTATTGCCACAGTGATTGTCAAAAGACAGAAATACCATATGCCCTGCCAGTGCACTTGACAATCTTGCTCAAAAAAGAATTGCCTTGCTTTTGTTTTTTTTAATTTTTTTATTTTTTGAATTAATTTTATTGGTACATTTTAGGTATACAATATAATGACATTCATCATTGGAAATTTGCACCTT
>NW_004624780.1:12181815-12195731 GCF_000247695.1 Heterocephalus glaber | reverse complement strand
GTTCCTCTTTCCCCACAGCCCCGCCAGCATTTGTTATTGGTTGATTTCATGATAGCAGCCATTTTTTCTGTGGTGAGGTAGAATCTCAGCATTGTTTTTATTTGCATTTCTCGAATGACCAGAGATGTTGAACATTTTTTCATATGCTTATTTGCTATTTTGACTTCTTTGTCTGAGAAATGTCTGTTCATTTAAGATGCCCCTTTTTGGATTGGGTCTTTAAATTTGGGAGGTCTGATTTTTTTAAGTACTTTATAGATTCTAGATAGTAGACCTTTGTCTGAGGAACAGCAGGTGAAATTTTTTTCCCACATTGTGGGTTTTCTTTTCACAATGTTGGTGGTTTCTCTTGCTGTACGGCCTTGCTTTTAATAAAATATTTGAATGACTCATTGGATTTATATGTAAGTGATAAATATGTTTGTAACTGTCTGACCCCAAATTTCATTTTACTTATAAGGTCAAAGTGCTGTTATATAATTTTAGTGTATCCTGAGTTTTCCAGGAAGACTACATGTGTAATTTGACTATATTTTGCTTTAGTTTGTTGAGAACTTCTTCAGGAGATGCTCAACATTTCAGAAAATAACATGCCCAAAGGCAGTGCTTCTTGGGGTACTAAGAATACAAACAGACCATCATGTGCATGCAAGCTGTATTATTGAATTACTGTGACTTCTCTTCCATACTGAAATTCATATAATTTGATTTTGAATGAGTATCTCTCAAATATCTCTGATATTACACTTAAGATAATATATTGATTTTAATGATGTATAAATGTAGGCTCTATTTCTTAATATTTTAATTCATAGATGATATAAGCTCTTGTAATGTGAAAATGAAACAAGCATTCATAATATATACCAATAAAATGTTTTATTTGATAGGACTGATGAGCTGTGAAATAGAGCACAGTTACTTTGTGGGAACTTCCCATACCTTCCAGCACAATTAGAACTGTGGGGCAATATATCATGTCACAGTTTTCTTCCTATAGTGTATGTGGTTCAGGAGTCTGTGCATGGCTTAGCTGGGTTCCTTGCAAGGCTGCAGTCAGGGAGTTGGCAAGGACTGTTGGCTAATGAGCAGGCTTAAGTTGGGAAAGATCTGCTTCCTGCTAATGTGGTTCTTGTCAGATTCAAATCCTTGAGGCTTGTGGGACCCAGGAGTTGGGGTAGTGCTGTCTGTTGTCTGAAGACCACTTTACTTCCTCACCATGTGAACTTCTCCAGTATGACCGACCATTTACTGCTTCATTGCATGCACTAAGAGAGACAGTCTTTGAGCAAGAGAGACACTTTAATCTTAGGTAGCGCCTTCATAAAAGTGGTAGTCCAGCATCTTTGCTGAACTCTATCCATAGGAATCACATTACATATTTCAGCCCTACTCAAGGGAGGAGCAATCTCACAAAGGCCTAACTACAGTTATGCAAGGATAATTATGGAAGAGTTTAGAATATCTTTGTCACAACCAGGTTCCAGCAGTGCTAGGTGGAAGGGATAAAGTCTTTGGATCTAATTGGTATCCTGCAAGTTTTATAGTATTTGTTTTAAAGACAAGTTATTTTATCTATTATTTTGAAGGTCAACGTACTCAGAGCAGAGGGAAAAGTAGAGTACTAGAATAGGATCTGCTTCCTAAGTCTTCTTAGACTACAATTCTTGCTAATTCCATGTGTGTTTATCTGAGAGGGCTTTCTATAGTATTAAG
Organism: Heterocephalus glaber; assembly: GCF_000247695.1. Next base: position 12,194,015 of record NW_004624780.1, on the reverse strand, counting down.
GTGTAGAAGTACAGGAGTAGTTTATTCACATTTCATGTAATTTAAGAGTTTTCCCATCTAGATGACCTAGCTAGTTTCTAGATTATTCAAGGGTTGAACCAGGATCAGATCTGAAAGAGACAGAGAACATTTGAAGAACTAGAATTATTTATTGTATAAATATTTATTGAGCAATCTGTTGTGTGCTAGTAATTGTTACTGAAGGAGGGGCAGAGACTCTGCCCTCAGGGGCTGTTAGCCACTGGAGGTCTTCACTTCAGAAGTGTAAAAGAGTCTTTGTTGGAAAATCATGGAGTTTGGAAGTACATAGCCACTCATTGAAATTTTACTTCTACTGTGTGATCTTAGTTTTCAAATGCTACCCTCTGATTCTCTATTAAGAACTAATTCAAATGTTGCCTACCTCACAGAATTTTTCTGATAATTTTAAAAACATACATTGCCTGTAGGTACTAATGTGAAATACCTTCACTCTGTCTCCTCCTGAAATGAAAAGGACCATTATCACTTAGCTATAAAGGCAGATGTTGGTGCTCAATCTGCTCCATAGAGTTATTCCAAAGTCGTAAATCACCCAAGCACAACTTCTTTGATTATATACAGTTCATTTTTGTTGTTGTCAGAAGGCCTCGCAATCACTTTCAGGGTTCCTTGTTCATTATTTACTATGGTTAGCATATTCTAATTGCCCAGTGAGACAAAAGACCAAAAGGTCTCAAAGTATTTCTGTTTGACAGAAAAAAATAATATTCTTTTTGAAAATGTAATTTCTCAGCATTTTGTCACTTAGATATTCTCCCAGAGTTGTATTTAATTTCTCTGTATACTTGTCTCCTTCATTTGATTATAGACCCCTAAGAGAGAAAGATCTCTGTTTCTTCATGTAAAGTTGGTCAGTAAATGTTTTGATAGTTATTACTTAGATTCTGAGAATTTACAGGCTCCTATTCATTTCCTAAAGGTACCCGATAAGGGTTTACATTGAAGTAATGATAACATATCATCTTGGATTTTGTTTCTTTGAAATATGAGGAATATTTTCCTGCAAATTTCAAGGGCATTGCTAGTGATTATTTATTCTAAGACCTTGTGTAAAATGAGCTTCAGGATTTTGTTAAACTTTGGGCCCCTGAGGGAGTCATACATAATGAAAACTGTAACTCAGAGAAATTATGAAAGGTCTCTAGGAATATATGTGAAAGTTATAGTTCTTAAAGTGTTGTAACCAAAGATTGAACAACTATTCCTAATCCTGATAGCCAAAGTGAGCCTCAGAGGGGAAATTACATTGGTAATGCAGCTAGACCCACAGCCAGAGCTTCTCTTTGCAAGATATATCTTAAGGGGAAGGTAAAGGAGAATAGTAGAGGAGTGGATGTTAGCAAAGTATGTTATATGCTTGTAGTAAAATATCTCAATGAAACCCAGTGTTTTCCATAGTGAATATATTCTAAAAAGGAAGACTGAGCTCAAGCATCAATTTCAGCAAGAAACTGTGATGATTCTGCTTTTTCTCCCATGTCTTATGTCAATGTGACCACTCTTTTCTTACTTTCTGTCCATACACACACATGCTTGAGAAATATGTAAAATACACTACACTTATCCAACACACAGAATTTAGAGGTAGCCTGATATTTACTTCATAAGTTTCCGGTTTATGGCTTAATATTTCAGTTATTTAATTTCTCATGAAATATATAGACTATTAGTTACTTAACATTGAGCACATTTAGAATAATGGAATTTAAATGCTTTTGTACATTGTTCTAGGAATAGCAGTGATACCATTGAAGAGAACCAAGAGGAAGAATGAGAACTGGAAGTGCAGCAGGAATAGAGGCCCCTAAAATATACGTAGAGTGCAAAATAAAAGATAGATAATAGGAAGTAGGGAAATAGATTTTTTTCTTTTTGCAAATGGTAAGGGGTTCAAGAGATACAGGAAAGGAGGAGAGAGTTAGGGAAAGGGGATGAAGAAAGGAATTAATATACGTACATGTACCAACTCCACACAAGGAATGTAAAAATTATGTATCTCAGACATGTACTAATAAGTTAAAGAAAAAAAGGGAGCTTTTATGAAGTAATTTTAGAATAATTATGGCTTTGTGAAGATGCCTGTCAGTTTATTGGCTTTATATCCCATTGCTTGAAGGATATAGATTTTTTTCAGTGATCTAATCTCAAATAAATGGGAACAAGTAAAAGAAATTATATATTTCTTTCTACAATGTCTTGTCAGCTACTGAATTTAATGCTACCAATAGATGCAGACTTGTACAGCACAGTGTAATTTTTATAATGTCCAAGTATGCATTGAATCAGAAATGACTATCTTATGGTATATAATTACACATTCTAAGCAAAAGACTTTAAAATAATTGGCTTTTAAAATATTTTTTGATAGCTCAGAAAGGATAGTCATGGGAATAACACAACAAATTGAGTTATTGGAGAACATAGTTGAGTAAAAATCTAAAATGTAAAGAGATAATGTTCTCATATTTATAAAAATATATTTAGATTTAAAGGGAATCATGGTGTGGAAAATATTTGGAACCATTGTTGAAAGAACCATTGCTCACTGCCCAATTTTTGGTTCTCTTGGGCATGTTTTTGTTGTAAGCAAGAGCTGACCGGTAAATTTTTAAAAGTTATCTATACCAATGTCTACATTTTGTTAGCAGAGAGATGATGCCCATAGGTTCTGCTCCCTGCAATCATGAATCCTGTGTTTGAGTAGGTAAGGATGGAATGCCAAAAGAAAGTAGGTGACAATCTTGCATCCACAGACTGGCAGATCAGTAGATAAACCTGGAGAAGTCAGTATGCCCTGGACCTGTGCCAAAACCTGGGAAAAATGAAGTCTGTCCTTGCAACTATGTTTTATAAATTTAAATGCATTGGAATAACTTAAGACATGAAGCATATTGTCTGTCCCCCACCCAAAGTTTTCTGGAGTTTGAGTCTCACTATGTCGCCCAGATTGACCTTGAACCACTTCTCACATTGGCTCAATTTTCCTGCCTCAGCCAACTGAGTAGTTAGAACTATAGGCAAAACCCAAAACTCTCAGTTCATATGAAGCATATTTTCAGCATGCCATTATATTACTTGGTGTTCTTGAACTTCCACAGTGATAAAATGGGATTAATTTATTAAGATTAGAGAGAAAGTCACTCTCACCAGATAATCTGGTTGAGTGGAAATTGTAGCATATACTAATAGAGGTTGTTGTAGTTTTTCTTGCTTTGACCAAATAACTGAAAAGAACAATTTAAACGAAAAAAAATGCTTATCTGGGCTCATAGATTCAGAGGTTTCAGTCCATGGTCAACTGGCCTCATGGATTTTAGGTCTGTAGCAAGGCAGAAACATCAAGGTGGAAGGGTATGGCAGAAGAAATGTACTCATCTCATGGCAGATGAGAGGTAGAGAAAAAGGGAAAGAACCAGGGAGGAAGTAGCAAGGGACAAGATATAGTCCCTAGGGTCGCACACCGATGACCCACACATTTCAACTAGGTACTACCTCTTCTGAATTTTCCATTATCACACAACAATGCCATCATATTTTGATCATATCAATAGATTACTTCATTGATGAAGTTAGAGTCCTCATGATGCAATCACCCTCCAAAATCTCCATTTCCTAGTAGATGAGATCTTTGGGGGATGTTTTGATCAAAATGACAACAGACCTATTCATGTACTCTAAGAAATTAGACTGGTTATTGGAATGAAACAGAGTTGTTTCATTAATAAATATAATTCTTTTGCTTATAAAATGAGCAATAATTAGTGACAGATTAAATGCATATAAGGTGGGTATAATATTATATTCCTCAGTAAGACAGAATATTAAAAGTTTATCCCTCTATCAGTTTTGCAAGTCTATAGTTAATTGAACAGCTGTACCAACCTTAATTTAGCATCACTCGGTGAATACCAAAAATAATAATATGAAAGAATGTTTTAAGGTTTTGTTTTCTGGTATAAGAAATATATTCTTAAAAAAAAAGAAATATATTCTTGTTAATGGTATGGGAGATGCAGAAATTTAGAGGGATGCAAATGCTTACTCATAATTCAAGCTCCAGAGATGATCCATCTTAATGTTTTAGTGTATTTCCTCCCAGGTTTCTTGTTTTTCCTAATTTTATGTTATTAGTCTCTTTAATATGTACAAAATGGTTAAGTCTTTGTTTAATTACAAAATAAACATGTTCAGCTTTTGAGAAAAATAAGGACGCTATGCAAACAGTATGAAGAAAAGCTATTAGATGTCTAGAAAATAGTAAAAATAATTTGGAGCTACTTCTGGGGCCAAGGGTGGAAAATCAAGCTAAATAAAATGAGTAGAAAAATCAGCTCCAGCTTTAAATTTTCCTGAGTCCTTTGAATATATGTGTTCAGTGTATTCCATAATTAACTCTGAAGTCATTTCAAAAGAGAGGCCTCAGATCTATTCTGAAGGGGAGCAGCATCATTAGAACATGGTGCTTAGTTTGAAGCTGACATCATCAATGATTTGAAGGTATGCTTGGGACCGCTGACCACGGGTATAAGCTTTGGGGAGGGAGTGGACTAAGAAATCTCTCACCAAGCTTTGGCTCTTCCTATTGGAGTGGACTGTTAATGACAAACAATAAACTCAGACTGCAGCTGATTTTCTTTCTGTAGTAGATTCCAAGGAGATATTATCTAGCTCTAGTGAATTCCAAACACCCTCTTAGCTTTAGCGTACTGTGTTGACTTTCTGTACAATGATTTCTTCCTTTTTCTATCATACAATTAGTCAGGAGGTATATAGATAATTTTTCTTGTGATTAGATCAGTTTAGAAAAGAAAGGAAAACTTCATCAGTGAGCAGAATTCTTTGGCGTTTTCATGTTAGTTTTGCCTGTTTCCTGTTTCCGAGAAGGCTGCAGATCTGCATCTGGATGAATAGTTAGCAGGGCACTTTCCTGTGACACAGCCCAGTGATTTGTGCAATGAGAAATGTGCAATTAGAAATGACCACTCTTCAAAAGAGAAAAGGCAGACTTGATGTTAAGTATTTTAAAAAGTTTCAGGCCTTAAATAAATGCAAGAAGCATGGAGGGAAGGAGGAGGGGAGAGGAAGGGGGGGGAGCAGACCTATAACAGAAGATAATTTTAATTTTTGGTTATCTTTCTTTGGGTTTTAAACTCCAATCTTGTGACATAGATTTAGGGGTGGAATGAATATTCCTAGAGTGGAAATCATTGAAGACTTAGGTCAAAGCCCCACCAGTTCTCAGATTTCCTGTAACTAGGCACAGTGCTAGTAAATAGAAGGTAGAAATGTTTGAGAGGAAACAAAGAGCTCTGTGCAGAACTTGGAACAATCCAGAGCTGAATCTTCCAAATGATTCCAGTCTTAGAAAATAGCATCACTAAGAAGTTAGGGCTTCAGGTCATTTTTCCAGAGGAAGGATGGCTGAGAGAGTCTTTAATGATGAGAGTCAAATATACAAGAGGTTGCTACATAGAAGGATGTAGACCAGCTGTCCTGCAGCTATCCTGGGGATACAAATAGGTTTAAATTACAGTGTATGGGATTTAGATCAGATAAAGGAAGTATGTTCTGATACTAGGAATTGTTAAATGATGGAATATGATTCTCAAGTTGGTTATGAAATCATTCTTCTAAAATTATTTGTTTTTCATGTTCAAGAATAATGAAAACATATATTGCATGTATAAATATTAGTACTTATACATTTTATATTTTATATAGATGTATACTGCACGTGTTTTCACATACATGCTATGAAGATAAACTATTTGCAACAGCAGTTTTAATAATTTTATATTTCTACTATTTGGGGACTCAAATCAAGTATCATTCAGATACTTAAAGGGATTATGTATTAGCACAATGCCTGAAACTACTGGATATTAATCATGAGTTTCATCCTATGTCAATATATAAAGGTTTGAATTTAGACCAAAGAAAAATATAATGTATGATGTTAAGCCTTCTTTCTTCACTGTCGGAATGAGGATGGGTTAGAAGTTTACCATTTCCAGTTTTTAGTTTTTGTTTTTTTCTTTGCTGACTGCACAGATTGTCAAGCCTGCAGTGTTTCTGGGAGAGCAGTAATGCATTTTGCAACACTGACAACTGTCAGCCTGGCTTTCTGAAGCTTCCAGGATTTTGAATTGTCTTTTCTTGAGTAGGTCAGTGCATTTTATCTTCTGTTTTTTTCCTTAAACAGCAAAGCAGACCAACTACTTCTCAAATAGTTATAGCTTGTAAGTGGGTAAGTCTCCTGAATCTATGGATTTTTCTACACACACACAAAACAATCAGTGACAATAATCTATAAGAAGATATTCTGGATACATAGTTATTAGATGCATAAGATCTTTTTGTGGAAGATTTTTTATATCCTCATCATTAATAAATCTATTATCAACAGCATATGTCTCTTTCCCTCTGCTGATAATCCTTTTAGACTAACAAATTCTTATCATCTTTTTGATGAAAAACATGAAAATATGATTAGGATATATGAGGAAACCCTGAAGCTCTGTATTTACACTAGGAAAATCAGAAATATTGGTTCACCTGAGAGAAAGGAAAGCATAGTCGCACTAAGCAGTTGTCATTAACAGCTGGTATAATGAAAAGTTTTATGGTTAATATATAAGATCTTATTTTGTCTTCACTTTATAATAATGAAAGTAAACTGCTAATGGTTAGTGAGTGACTCCAATCAGAAAGTTTAGGTCTACAAAAGTAGCATCCTTTTCCAAATGTTATGAATCCTGAATTTTATGTAATGTTATTCTAAGCTGACTTTAGGAGTCTTTAATCCCCTACATACATGACTGCCACTTTCTCTAGTTACTTTGGAAGTGTATCCTTTTGTAAGAGAATCTCAAAACCAAATAGCTCTAGTTGAGAAGAGATTTTAAATTCAGGTTCATGTACTAAGTTAAGTATATCTATTCTTCCTTCCTCAATTCCACTAAAATAGCAGAGAAAGAATGCATTTCTCAGCATGATAAGGAGCCTAGTCTTGGGGTGTGGAGCTGGAAGAGGTGTCCTGTGATATGGTGGAAGGAGCTTGCAGTGATAAGTGGGGCTTGGATGGGAGTTTAGGTCAGCAGGTACAGACAGCAGCAGAGGTGAAAAGCAGAAAAACAAAAATTGAAACTGACCCAGGTTTGCTATCTCCAATCCCATGCACATAACTGCAGCATGTACACATGGAAAGTAAAGCAAGAGAATTCAAAGGGATTCAAACACTTTGTACATGAGGGCCAAGGCTGTATAGTGTGTGGGCTGGTGGCCAAGCACAATGGTGTACCTTAGTCCTGGCCATTGAAGAGGCCCTTGCTGTTTTGTAAATGCCAGTGTAAGACTTAAAGCAAAGCACAACATGGAGAAGAAATTAATACAGAAAGTGGATCGATCAAATCACCCACAACTTGTATTAATTAACCTAATTATGAAATAGAAAGTAAAAAAATGAAAGAAGAAGAAAAGGAAATAACACCAGACAGGATTTCTTAGTCCTTGTGTTATTGACATTTTGGGGAAAGATAGTTGTTGTCCTCATTGTTATTGTTAAAGGAGAATTTTCTATACATCGAATAATGTTTGGCAACATTCCTAGCCTCTATGCAGTAGAATTCAAGTACCAAGTACTGCCTGAGCTATGTAAAATGAAACAAAGATTATCAAGATAAATATTGCCAAATTGTTTGTCGGGAAAAATTAGCAATGGTTAAGAACCACCATACCAGAGGAAATAGAAGTGATGTAGAGAAGGGATACTTTAAAAATATCTAAATTAGTAGCTCAGAGATATTAGAGCAATTATAATTTCTAAAATAAGTATTTTCTGATATGAAAAATGAAGGAATAAAAATATAGAAATCATTCATGGAATATTTCCCCAAATTTTGAAAAAAAAGTTATGAAGAATTCAAGGATAACTTGAAAAGGCAAAAATGTTTAAGAAAAGTAAAGAGACAAAGAGAATCTATTTAGGAAGCCCTAATTTTATCTAATAAGGGTTCTAACACCAGAGAAAAGGATGAGAAAATGAAACAAAATAATCTTGACATTGTTTAGAATTGAAAAAAGACACATGCTTTCAAAATGAAAGGGTCCAGATAGTGTTGAGAACAATGAACTTTAAAAGACCAGCACCAGACATATTCTAATGAAATTTTAGAACACCAAGACTAAGAGAAGATTCTAAAGGTTTTGAAAAAAAGAAAAACCATAAATGTTCTAGGATAGGCATGAAAATTATACTCAGAGTTTTTTGTTTTGTACCGGGGATCGAACTCAGGACCTTGCACTTATGAGGCAGGCAGAGGCACCACTGAGCTAAATCCCTGGCCCCACTCAGATTTTTAATTAGCATCGTCAAATGCCAGTTGATAGTGGAATAAAACCTTCAGAATTCAGACAGACAAAAACAAGATAAAAAAGGTGGTCCCTGACTTATGATAATTCCATGGTGCAAAAGTGATAAGCATTCAGTAGATACCGTACTTTGAATTTTGATCTTCTCCTACCTGCTTAATATATGATCCTCTTTCAGGAGGCTGGTGGTGGCAGTGAGCTCCCAGTCAGACTCATCATCCTGAGGGGAAGCATCTCATACTCAGCAGTGTACCATGTTGCTAAGCTAGGAAGTTCGGTAGATTAACTATTTTAAATGTATTTGCAACATAATATTTCATCTTATCATGGACACCACCATTAAGTCAAGAAAAGTCTGTACCACATGGAATAGAATAGGGAACTTAGAAATAAAATCAAATAAATACTCAAAAATACTCAAATAAATGTTCAAGAGATTTTTGACAAAGATACAGAAGCCATTTACTAGAAGAATGATTTCCTTTTCAAAAAATGCTTGCCCAGTGGTTAAAATAAAAAAAGTTTCACTTAAGTTTCACGGTTTATGCAAAGGTCAACACAAGAAAGTCTCAGGTCTTACACAAAAGTCAACTCAGAGTAAATCATGGACTTAAATATAAAGTACAAAACTATAAAAAGAACTTTAGAAAAAAGCAAGAGAAAAATTTTATTTAGGACCAAAGAATTCCTATGCTTGGCACTAGTAGTATAATCTATATATGAAAAATACCTGATTAAGTGGATTTCATAAATATTAAATAAAACCTTTTATCCTCCAAAAGACCCTTCAAAAGGATAAAAAGATAAGATACAGTTTGGGAGAAAATATGTATAAGCCACCTAGTTGACCTAGGACTAGTATTTCAACAGATAGCAGTTAAAAAAAAAAAAACCCTCAATAATAATCAATCTAGAAAATGGACAAAAGACATAAGGCAATATTTCACCAGAGATCTACAGATGGAAAAACTGCACAAAAAGATGCTCAGAATTATTAACCATTAGAGAAATGCAAATTAAGACCATAATGAAATATTATTATATACTTATTAGAATGAGTAAAATAAAAACATTTCTGACAGAACCAAATATTAGCAAAGATGGAGAGAAATTGGATCATGCATACATTGCTGGTGAGAGTGTACAATGTTACCACTCTGGAAAAGAGTTTGACAATTTCATTAAAAAACATTAAAGACATAAAATTGTATTCCTAGGCAATCTCCCAGAGAAATGCAAAGTTATGTTTAAGCAAAAACCTATACACAAATGTTCATAGCAGTTTTATTTGTAATAACTGCAAAGTAGAAACAGCCCAGATGTCCTCTGGTGGCTAAATGGTTGAGCAACATGGATACATCCATACCATGGAATAGTACTCAGCAATTAAAAGGGACAGATACTGATCCATGTAATGACCACTGTGAATCATGGAGTACTGTCTGCAATCAAAAGCCCAGTTTCCAAAGCTTACATAATACATGGTTTTATTTCTGTAACATGTTTGAATAACAAAAGTTAAGAAATGGCAAATGAGTGCTTGTCAGGAATTAGGTTCAAGGATGGCAATGAAAGAAGTGGCTGTGACTGTAAAAGTGAAACCTGAGAAATAGTTTTGATAACTGAATTATGTATACCTTGACTGGATGAATATCTGTCTTCTGGATGTGAAACTGTACTATAGTTTATAGATATTTCCATTGAAGAGATAGGGCAAGAAGTTCATGGAATTTGTGTTATTTGTTAAACTACCTATGAGTCTATGTTCATCTCAAAGTGAAAAGTTTAAACGTGTGATATTGTTTGATTTTGTCATTTATCGCCATACTGTTTAAATAGCAATTTCATATAAAGTGTCTGTCTGCCTCTGAAAACTCTATTTTGCCTTCCTTTTAGTTCTTTCTTGGATTTTGTTTTGGTGACCTCTTAGGAAAAATGATAGCACTAAAGTAAATGTAGGTCTTCTTCCCCAGTTTAGGATCACCTCACATCATTGTAGATAATTTGAAATCTACTTTCATGAATAATAATATGAAGTTCTTGCACTGGAGGAGAGTAGTTTATAGAGAAAGTAGCTAATATATATGTAAATCAATTCTGTGATCAAATTACCTTTGAACTGAGATTAAGAATAGACTAAAATTTCCATAAAACTACCTCACCACTTGTGTTAAAAGTTTTAAATGTTGTTTATCCATTTTTCTGTGAGGACTCAATTATGCTCTTTTATTATTATATTTTGCTGTATACCATGTTGGCCATTTAATTACTACCTCTCTAGCAACAACATGCATGTAGGAAGTAGTAAACAGCAAAATTCTAATAATTTTATATTTTATCATTGCCTACCTGGCAGGCACAAATACACAAAGGATTTATCTGCTGTAATTTTGAATTCAAACCAACTCCTAGAAAATTTTTATTTTTGAATTTGAAAAAATCCACATGTATTTCCTTGAAATAAATGCTAATTTTCTGGTAAATAGATTATATGGGATTACCACAGCAGTTTTCAAAAGATAGTCTGAAAGTATAATATTTAGTGTAGTGTGTTTTATTAAATGAAGAGAGAGAAAAAACAATAAGTGAATAAAAAGATCAGAGACTCTTCTCCATACGAGACCTGCATATAATATAGTATGTTAATTTAAATATTATGACATATTTTTATAAAAAGTAATAAAACAAATGATATTATATACTGTTATGCATTATACGAAGGAAAGAAGGATTATTATTTTGCAGCATCTGGATAACTATTTGGAAAATAAACTTAGCACTTTTGCTTTGCCATATGCCAGAATAAATTTCCCATGGATTTAAGGGTTAGATTTAAACCTTAAATCCAGAAAAATCTCCTCCAAACTATACTCATATACAGACACCCAACACAAACACACACATAAAGAGATGTCTGGATGTAAATAAAAAGATACAGTGAAATAAGTCTTTCTAAGCATTAAAATACAAGAGAAATATTAGTTGAATTGCTATGAAAATGATAAATTTTTTATGTTGAAAAATCACTAATATATTGAATGGTTTATATTAAACATTGTATCATATGATAGATGGTTAACATAACTAAATATATATACTATAATAAATAAGCAAAAATGAATTATCATAGAAAAAAAGGCCGTAGTCGTATACAGATAATCACAATATTGTAGGAGGATAACATAGGAGGATATCATATTCAAACCCAACCTGGGTGAGGTCTGCCCATGCCCTACCAAGGTCCTCAGCCTGCTGCAGACAGGCAGGTCTGTGCACACCCTACTGAGGTCCTGAGTCCCACAAAACACACTGAATCAGCCCGCGGCAGACAGGCAGGTCTCTGCATGCCCTACCGAGGTCCAGAGTCGAACGGAAGATGCCGAATCACCCCACTGCAGACAGGCAGCCACCTGGTTCCACACTACAAAGACTCAGAGGACACCAGACCACCAGACCAAGGTACTGAGTTCCACTGCTCCCGGCCCAGAGGTAGGGGCTTCTGAGCCGCCTTCCCATTGCTCCTGGTCCAGAGGAAGGGGCTTCCCAGTCAACATCCCTCCTGCTGCTCCCAGCCCAGAGGAAAGAGCTTTTGGGACACCTTCTGTGCCGCTGCTCCTGGCCCAGAGGAAGGGGCTTTCTAGGCCACCATCCCTTCCACTGCTCCTGGCCCAGAGGTAGGGGCTTCTGAGCCATCATCCCACTGCTCCTGGTCCAGAGGAAGGGGTTTCCCGGCCACCATCCCTCCCGCTGCTCCCAGCCCACAGGAAAGGGCTTTTGGGTCACCATCC